>JNDS01005482.1:0-25817 GCA_000697035.1 Rhizopus stolonifer B9770
ATGGACGCTTTCTTTAACTGTGATTTTCCACGTCCCTCCAACGAAAGAAATTTTCCAAAAAAATTTACATTCGATTCTTTTAGATTTGGTCTTTCTGACAGCCCCTTCTTTCATGGGTGAACTTTTCTTAGCTCGATTGCAGACTAAGTCGACTGACTGTAAAAGGCCAGTCTTCTTGTTTTTCTTCGAGCGATTTCTAACAATAACGAAGTTTTTGCCTCTTGCAAACCCTGTGGCGTAACTTTCGGCTTCTTCGGCTGAATCAAAAGTAGTAATACTTGGATATCCAGCATCGAATGATTGTTCTTCTTCGTTCTCACTCAGACCGTTAAAAGAAAAAGCTTCATGGTTGGGATCTTCTGTGCCCAAATTGTTGTTTTCGAAATCTTCCATGTCAATCTCAACAGGTGAAAACTGTCTCATTTCATAGGAAGAATAGTCTTCGTTAAGTTCGAAATCGAGGTCGTTTGACGAATTGAACATGTTACTGAAATTTAGCTGTCAAACTTTTAGAAAAGGAAAAATTTTTGCAGACCTGAAAAATTCTAAGTCATTTTGAGTAAAAAATATTTTTAATTTTGCGGAGAAAAAAATTAGGGCGTCCAAATAGCAATTCCCAAAAAAAAGATGTTTGTTTCTTTAAATAATAGAACTTTCTATTTAATGAACTTTTTAATATGACTTGAGCGTCATATATTCACCTGTTCTTTTTTTATGCGACGAATAATTCGGTTTGTATCCGAATCAAAGGGGCAAAGAAGTAAATATGAATACTTGGGAGGCTTTGATGTAAAAGAAATGAAAGGTAGAAGTTTCTCTTGCTCATCAGAACTTTAACACATCCTAGCTACGATCGATAGTAGAATTACTATTATTCCCAAAGTACCCTTCCTTCCTTTTTAAATGACCCTTTCGGCCAATCTTTATGCATGACAATTATCAGTTTTATTTTGAACTTTTGTTATCTTTACGGTATCTGAATTTCCAAATTTTTGCAATACAGATGACTCAGAAACGCACCAATTTTCTTTTATTAACATTGGCCAATAGTCTTGTACAGACTAAGATTGTACACATCTGTTCAATTTTTCTTTTTTTTTCTTCTTTTTCTTTTTTTTTTTTTTTCTGACAAATGTCCAAACCCATTGTTTTAGTTACCGGCTGTACAGAAGGTGGTATAGGCTATTCTGTTGCAAAAAGATTTGCTCAAGAAGGAAGTCAAGTCATCGCTACCGGCCGTCGTGTTGAAGCCTTAGGGGACTTGGAGAAGTTTGGTTGTGATAGAGAAAAGCTAGATATTTGTGACCATCAATCGATTGAAAGCGTAGTAAACAAGATCATTGAAAAGTATGGTCGTATTGATGTATTGGTGAACAATGCCGGTGCGCCTGCTATCGGTGCCTTATTAGATGTCAGCTTAGAAACAATCCATCAATGTATCAATACAAATGTAATTGGTACCCTTTTCATGTGTCGAGCAGTGGCAGTCCATATGGCCAAGAAAAAGAGCGGAAAGATTGTGAATATTGGATCCGTGGTAGGATATGCAACTACGCCATGGGCTGGCATTTATGCATTATCCAAGGCTGCCACACACTCGCTATCGGATACATTACGTCTTGAGTTGAGACCCTTTGGTATTCAAGTCACTGTTGTTGCACCTGGCGCTATTCGATCTAACTTTGGAACTAATTCGGCAAAGACTTCGCTTGTACCTGAAGGATCGCTTTATACCCGAGTGGCTAGCAATATCATTAACAGAGGGTCAATGTCTCAAGGTCCTCATTCGACACCATCTGAAGTGTTTGCAGCACATGTTGTCAAGAAAGTGAATCGAGATACAGCACCTCGATACATTACCTATGGTGCCATGTCCTGGATATTTGTTCTCTTTTATTATTTGCCTTACTTTTTAAGAGACATGATATTTTACAAGAAGTTTGGTGTCAACTTGTTGGAATAATATAATCTATATCGTAACTTTAATAAACTGCCTTTTTTTTTTCTTTTTTTTTTTTACTCACATCTTATACTGAATATCCTAAAAATCCATCTTTTGACGTTTTGCACATACACTGTGTAGCAAAAAACTTTATTACCTGAGAAATATAAGCTTTGAAACTTAAACAAGTCTCAATGAGAACATGCCCTTAAAAACGCTCTAGATAACTTGTACAAATCCTATTTAAACTGGATTGGTTGTTAAAAGTACATTGTAAAACACCATTCGAACAAATACAAAGATAAAGTATTCGTTTGTTCACTACTCATTAAATACACATTTCGAATATTCTTATTTATTCAGTCATGGTCCTTTCTCTTAGCATGAAGCTCGGTGTGTTGAACCTGGCGGCTTTATAAAATGGAAGGTTAAAAATATCATCGTTTTTATCCCTCTGTGTGATCAAATACTGAGAGGATATATGAAGTCAATATTACAAAAATGGAAATAAAATTAGTATCTTAAATGGCAATAAATATATTTTCTACTTACCCCGAAGGTATTCAAACCGCACAGGTGGCGAAGCCAACAAGGTGCACCATTTTCAGGTGACCGAGGGCGAAAAGATAAGTATAATTGTTATTGTTTGGAAAAAGGAAGAAAGGACTTCCTCAAACAAAGCCTGTGTCATAGCGGAGATCCCAATTGCTGTTGCAGACATCACATCTCGATTGTTTGTTGCCCAGCCGTGTTTAAATGCTTCACAATTTGGGTTCAATCAACGGACAGTTCCAAGATATAGATTCGTCCGATGTTAGACTGTGAGCGATAGGGAAATAACAATATACACATAGTTGGGAAGTCATATGCTCATCTGTTATCATTGTCTCGGCATATCTTTTATGTGTTCTTGGAAGCCATTTTCCTTCTCATCTATCATAGCCTCTAATTGCACTACCAACTCCAGTACCAGCATTCCCTATACCCATAAAAAGAAGAGTACCATTGGAATCACCCTTTAAAAACTTGCTCTTGGCAGCAACAGCACGATCCTTTGTTCAAATAGTTGCAAGTTCAACTGTTTTAAACTACTTTTGGCATAGCGTATGGAAACAGTAGAAATGTGTGCCTGAGTTGTATTCGTCCTTGGCATAATACACAAAATCGGCCTTTTACCTAAAGCGATCATTGAATAGAGAAACTTGGCATTGATTTGCTAGTCTCACAGTCTTGAGACCGGCATGTTCAAATACTCAAGTATTTTGACTTGGTACAGGCTTTTTTTCTGGAAAATACTTGAGTAAATTGGAAATAGTCCGTACTTCGACTGGTAAATTTTTGAGACTGGTCTCACCAAAATGAGACTGACGGTGAATATACTATTATTCTCACTCACTACCGGATGGTACTCCTTTAATCTCTTTGACTACCAAATGGTTTCATTCCTCTTTGCTTCCTGATCTATCCACTCTACCTGATTTCTATCCACGCTCCAACCATTAGGCTTGGCGTCGCTTTTGGTGTGCATCCTTTCCTCATAAAGCTCATACCATATTATGGCGCCTATATCACCACAAGCTTCCTTGCAAAGAGTTCTTACATAGAATTATGCCGGCCCAATTTGTCGATCCTTCGTGTGTATATTGTGGGGATCTGGATACTGAAGAGCATTTTGTCTGGGCATGTCCTGTTAGAAAAGAAATATGGCAAACAATCGCCAATCGGTTTTTTACCGACCCATCAATGCTCACTTTCGCTCACATTGCTTGTCCTACGCCATCTGGCCCTTCAGTCATACCGCTTCTTTCTCTTAACTCTCTTGACATAATAGCTTGTACTATTCTATCTATCTGGCAATTTCACTGGAAACTCATCTTTGGTAACCGTCCCTTCTGGCCTCAAGAAGTCGCTGCTAATGCCACACGTCTCATAAGAAAACTCCATAAAGAAAACTCTGCTCGTAATCAGTCCAATGCCTAGTTCTTCATTTCGAAACAAACCACCCTTGTTTTCAAATGTATTCTTTGTTTTATATATTTACTTATTATCTTTATCTTTTCGTCAACAGTGTACGCCCTAGTGCGGCACATAAATAAAATACCTTTTACAAAAAAAAGTTATTCTCACAAAAAAAAAAACTGGCTTTGTAAGTGATAGTTCTTTGGAGAAAGAGCTTAATTTTTTATAAAACTCTAATTTTCTTTCTCTTCATCTACATCTCACCTCTTTATAGTAAACTAATTAATCGAAATAAACTTTTGCACAATTTATTATAAAAATGTCCAACTCAATCAATAAACCAATAAACAACTTCGTCGATCGCATTTCAGAAATAGAATCGCGTATTCAAATAGACCTTGGAAAAATTACACAACTTGAACAAGAAATTATTCAGGCAGATTCGGCCAAAGAGATCCAAAGACTACGCCATTTCCTAGTTGCCCGACAAGAGGTTGTAAACCAGCTGTACGAAGAACGGGACCTTTTAAAAGCGGGCAAAGAGGAGGCTGGACAGTGGTCAATTAATCGTTCCCGATTGCCTCTATTTCAATGGTACAATTCTGATGGGGACGATGTTGTTGTAGAAAAGTCACAAACCATGTTTGGAAGCCCTGCTGAAGCACTAGAGTATTTTGAGTGGGCAATCAAACCACCTGCAGCGGACGAAAATTACTTGGATGAAGTTTGGGCTTACTATGTGGAAGACTGTATGGGATCCGAGCAATTATCTTGGTACCGTCGTATATTTGTTGTCTCTGTTGGAGGTGTGACTGGTGTTGCCTGGATGACGTTTAAGAACGCCTTTCTGGATCGCTACAGTCAGATGTATGAACCTTTGAGGAAGCTGTTGGAGTACACGCATATTCGAATGGATCCCTTGCGCGAAACGATAGATGATTATATACGTCGTTTTCAAACAACACGTACATCTGCTAAACAAGCAGATGACAAGATGTCTGCTGCTCTCTTCATTGAAAGTTTGCCAGAGGCTATCAAGCGTAAGGCGAAAGATATTATAAAGGTTGATCCGGAGGTAGATTTCCTTGTGCTTTGTGGAACAGCGGAAAGTTTAGCTCGACATGCAGCGGATTGCGTTAGTACTGGGAAGGAGGTGATTTCGCAGCCTTATGTATGCAAGTTCTTTAAAGAAAAAAATATACATTCTATGTCGAGACCTGTTCCTGAATCTCAGCCAGAGCCATCTGGTCATAAACGTATCAGAGATACCGATTATCGATCAGAATTTTCTAGCTGGACACGTAGCAGAGACACTGATCATTACGAATCTCGTAAATCAGGTAAGTTAAGAGGTATTTCACCTAATTCTGCTAATGGTCGGAGCATGAGTCGACGGGGTTACAAGAATGTCAAAAATAATCGGGGTGGTTCGTCAACCACCCATTATGCACGTGAGGATCATTATGGACACAATCCTAGCATATATCACAATGATAAGCATGGTGAAAACGAAGAAGAGTTGAAGCGTAAAATGGAAGAGTACAGATCACTCGTTAACGAGTTGGAAAATAAAATATCATCTTAAATAATACAACAGAAAGCAAACAAACATTTCTCTCTCAATGAATATGTTTATATTTCTCTAGGCTATGACAGGTCATCTTCTCTTAATTTCAGTAGCCCAGATGATTGGCATAGTTGGTATTGCTTTTCTCGATTGACCGGTAACACCAAAAACAAACCTCTTTTTTTCATTGTCGTCTATACATTCAAGTTATTGTATACTACACAAGGCTTTGTTTTTATAATGAGAAAGCTCTACATCAATGAAGTAAATATGCTCCTACTGTATAATAAATTATTATTTTTTAGACTAGTTATGAGTGGAAGCTTCACGTCCGAAAGAAAGTTTAATATTGGTGCCAAGATTGCGGAAAGGGAGGTGTATGGAATAATTAAATAAAAGTTTATACATTCCCATATGAGTTCTACTACAACAAATGCTTTACACATAAGACAAATAAAAGGAAGACTGCTCATTGCTATTTTATGACAGACAATGGTGTAATCTGGTTTACTTAATTTCTTTGTAGTACTGATGTCAAAATGGGAATTAATATTTATTGACAAACGAAAACATGCAACACTATGATGAGACACTGTGTGAAGAGAGTGCACTGTATAGCTTCCTCATTTTTCGTGTCTATTTCTTTAGTATATAGCTACTGGGGATCATCAATATAATCAGCTTATCAACTTCATAAACCATACATCTAACCTCAAAAATTGGTATAATAAATACACTACCAGAATCCAAGAGAAGCTACCTTAAAGTAGGATGTTTCTCATATATCTACTGATCATCTTATTTTATTAGAAAAATGAAATTACACATGTCCGCCATTTGCTCAGCTGTTAGGATGAATGAATGTGCGTTTGATCATAAAAGCCACGCATTAGCTACTATAACTCACACTGCTGTGGAAATAACTGGATATTTTTTAATGAACATCTTGATGTATTATAATACATAGAAAAAAAAAAAAAAAAAAAAGACAATACATTCAGACGACGCCTTCAAGTTTTATGTTATGAGTGTATTTCAATTTAATGTGTTTTGGAGATTTAGGAACGATCATGAAATAAGGCACTTATTTCTTCCAGAGTCTTATTTGCTGTCTACGATTATATGAATTTTTTTTTTTTTTTTAGTTTCTTTCTCACTCATGTTGTTTTGTCTTTACCTCTGGTACGGATTTTGTTATAAAAATCCACAAAACACCTGAAACTAACGCATAAAACCAAAAGGTACCCGCTGCAGAAAGTAGGTTTGTCATAGACAAAAAGGTAGATGCCGCTATCAAGTTGCAGATCCAGTTGGTGGCAGTGGCAATACCATTCGCCTTACCACGTAGCTGCAAAGTAAACAGCTCGCCCTGGATAATCCAAGGAATATATCCCAGTCCTAAAGCATAGCTCGCAACATAGCAAGTCAATGAAACAAGAAGAATAATCGATATCCAAACGGGACCATCACATTCTTTGGCTAAACATTTTGTAGATTGCTGTTGTTGAAGAGCGAATGAACCACCCAGAGCAATCAAACTCAATATCATCGAGAGCATGGTGATGATCAAGACCGGTCTGCGTCCTCGCTTATCGATGACAAGTATTGCCACCACTGTGAAGACCATGTTGGCTATGGCTACAACAAGTGCCACCGCGGTGGGGTCTTGAAAGTTGGCCATCTTGAGGATCGTGGCTGCATAATACATTACGGTGTTGAAGCCACTGAGTTGCTGTGCTGACTGTAACATACATGCTATTCTTAACGGTTTAAAGTTCTCTGGTTTCAAAAAGTCACGGTAATTTCCTAAGCTAGTGTGTTGCATGTCTTGCTGAATGGCTTCAATCTCTCGAGAAATGAATTCATCAGTTACTGAACAGCCATAGATTTTCTGTAAAGTATGTTTAGCCATTTCAATATCACCTACCACCACCATTCGACGAGGACTTTCTGGCATAAACGGCATGATGATTAGCTGGATCAGTGCAGGTAAAGCGCCTAAGCCAAACATGTATCTCCAGCCTCCTTTTGTTTGTGCAAAAATCAGGTTGATTATGTAAGCCATCACTTGACCAAATGTTACAGTAAACGTGTTTAAAGTGGATAACCTTCCTCGAAAATTTTTGGGTGCAACTTCACCTTGAAAAAACAATTTATTTATTTTTTCCTCCAAATACAAAAAAAAAAAAAAGAATAGTTTCTTAAATAGACTTACTGATATAAACTGGAATGATCATAGAAGCCATGCCCACACCCAAGCCTACCACAAGTCTTCCAAGTAATAACATATTATAGGTGTCAGCCAAAGCGAGCATGGCAGAACCAATAATAAAGATACCTGAGGCGTATAAAACTAAAGGCTACCCCTCTTTCGTTTTAAAAATTGAATAGATCATATAAATATGTATATATATGTGTGTAGTACCTTTCTTCCAAATCTATCTGACAACTACTTTTTATATATGAGTTATGGTGTGTGTGGGGGGGGGGATATGTTAGATGGGGGCTTACAGGTCCAGCGAAAAGGCCACCAAATATAGCACCTAATGTTGTCCCGGCTACTATATATTCTTTCTGTCTTGTAGACATAATAAAGTCTTTTTCTAGAGGACTCAATGCACCGGATATGACTATAAGGTTGATCAATACAAGTTTTAATAAAACGACTGTCTACCTCCAGTATCGTAACCAAAAAGAAATCCGCCAAGACATACAGAAAAAACGAGACTACAGAGAAAAGGCGTCAACTTTTCTATAGATTGTTCTTCTTCGTTTGGAGCGATTCTCTCATATCGGCTTCTATTTTCTATCAACATTTGTTTGTTAAATAAAGGGGAGGAGGAAAGAAATAAGAGAAGATGTGGGTCATCCTAGCACAAAACTATTTACTGGGTTAAACTCCGTCAAGAGTTTTTTTTTTTTTTTGCATTAAGCTTTGTGTACTGTGCTCACGCTCAATTAATCTTACTTGTTTGTTTAGAGTACATAATAAAAACACATAATTTTAAATGTTTATAGATGGATTCTTATTCAATTTCTCGATAACAACTAATGCTTTCTATTATTGGTTATATTTATTAAACTATTAATCAAACAAGCTTTAGTTCTTCAATATGTTTTGATTGTACTAAATTCAATTATTAATAAACAGTATAGAGTCTATTATTCATATTTGTGGGTTTCCTCTCCCCCTTGTGTGTACTTGGTGAAACATCGGATAGATTCACATTTTAATCTCCTGTTGTGGTGCCCTCCAATTTTTTTTATCTGAAACATGATTCAATTTGGACATTTAAACATTTCAAAGAATGAAGTGTTTTATGAAAGTGAGTACTGTGTAGGATTAGTAAACATAAAACCCATTACACCGTAAAGTTTTTATATTATTTAGAACGATTAAATAACGTTGATTTACAGTGGTCGTAAGTGAAACAAAAAAAAAAGATCGAGATCTAATTGTAACTTTTTTGAAGATGTTCTCATTGTTCCAAAACGACAAACCGCTCGATATTCTGAACTCTCTATAGCTGAGGTAAATCTCTATGACCTTTTTTTTTTAAAAAAAAAAAAAAAAAAAAAAAAAAAAAACCAGAAGATAGGCTGATGAATTTCTTAGATAACAGATTTAACTTTGTCTGCTCGACAGGTTGGACAGGTCATTGAAAAATTGTATCTGGGTATGAAGGGTGAATCGGTATGGATAATACAAGACGGAAAGGATGCTGGACAAACTGTAAGTTAAACTTGAAGTTATATATTACTAACTTGATAAGATTCCCCATGTTCATCTTCACATCATACCGAAAAGATATTCGGATTGGCCAAAAGATCAAGATAGAGAGCCCAGGACGTTTTCTGAAATGAAAGAGGAAGCCGATCATTTAAGGAGATCGGTGACGTTTGATGTATGACAACTGGTCTCAATTGCGACTAATGGGAGGCTGCAGGGGGTTGGAGGACTGGATAAGGCCTATGTGGTGAGCATCGTTTGAAAAGAAGTCCCTGAACATGAACTTATTAAACTAAAGCATAAAGAAATCTTATTAAAATATTGTTTGTAGTTTCTTTTTTTCTTTGTTTACCTTCTTACTTCTTTAGGCCCACTGCAGGTCCCCCCCCCAAAAAAAAACTGAGTTATTTCAAGAAGAAATCTTTTTTTCTTTTCTACCTCCCCCTTCCCTTCTTCTCTCTCTCTCTCTCTCTCTTTTTTTTTTTTTTTTTTTTTTTCCAATGACAACTGCTTTAGTCAAGTAAGTAGTAATGACTCTACAAGCTCTGTATATAAATACATTTTTATACAAGAACAGCATTAAGAATCAAACCACCGCAGGTGAATGAGGAAACGAAAGAATTGCAAATCGTTCGAAATGAAAACAAAGTTTGTTTGGGAGAAAAGTCGTTTCATTTTGATTTCCTTTATCCATCATACGCAACTGAGCAAGATGTATATGAATCCAGTATCGCTCCTTTGTTAAATCGCTTTGTTGAAGGGTAAAACAGTTGTGCCTGAAAAAAAAAAAGGTTAAAGAATAACTCCGTTGTTTAAATATAGAAACAATGTCACTCTACTGACATATGGGTAAGTCTTATGCTGGATTCATGCTGGATTTATGCTAACCCTTATTTAAGGCAAGCAGACATGTACCCGAGATTAGACGATCAAGGGATCCTACATCAATTTGCTTATTCGTTTTTCGATAAATTGAAAGATGCAGAATATCAAATTTATGCATCTTGTTTGGAATTATACGATGAAGATATGATTGACCTTTTAGCCTTAAAAAGTAATGAACAACACCCAGTCATAAGAAAAGATATTCAAGGAAAGTTGTATTGGCAAGGTATAAGAGAAAAAAGAGCCTACACGGCTGAAGAGTTATTAAGGTAAATATAATATATAATTGACTGGTGAGTGAAAACTAACAAACTATCAGTTGTTTTAAAACAAATGCCCTTTCAACATGTTCTCATCATATATTTTCCGTCTTGATAAAGCAACCCTATCAACAAGATAACGCGCTCATATCAAAGTTTCACTTTGTCAATTTAAATAAGGTAAGAAGCATTTATTTTTAACAAAAATCTAATCTCAACAAAAAAAAAAAAAAAAAAAAAAAAAAAAAAAAAAGATTCAAAACAAACACTATATACCTTACAATGACAGTCGATTAATGTGTTTACTTGAAGAAAAAGGCTCAGAAAACGATACATTGTTACTCGCCCATGTGAGTTCTTCAGATGACCAACAGACTTTCCACATACTTCAATCTACAAACCAATGGCGAACCAGAAAATCTAAAAACGAGGATTTTTACTCTGAGTTATCACAGATTAAGATGGATATGATGGCACTCAGAGACACGCGTAGTAACCGATATCTAGAAGATCAAGTAAAGATTTTGAGAGAAGAGATGAGCACTATGCGATCTTTTGTCTACAACTTGACAGATGAACTCACCAAGGCTAGAACAATCAATCAGCCTTCTGAAACCAAGCAAAAATCAATAAATCAAACACCTCGAGTTCTTGAATCTCCATTAGACGAAGTGAAGAGTAGACGTATTTTTAAAGAAGACCCAGATATGTTTAAAGAAGACCCAGATATGTTTAAAGAAGACCCAGATATGTTTAAAGAAGACCCAGATATGTTTAAAGAAGATCAAGATATGTTTAAAGAAGATGAAAACATGTTTAAAGAAGATCAAGATATGTTTAAAGAAGATGAAAACTTCAGTTTAGAGGTAATCATTGAGAGGAGGGGGGGGGCTTTGGATTCTAAATTTTGCTTAGCATCAATTCAATTTTTTTTATCATTTTTTTTTAATTTATAACAGAAAGATGAAACCAACCTTCAATTGTCTCTTGAAAACTTTTCTTTCCCATCTTGTCAAGATATTTCAAGCTTTGAACAGATGGACGTGCCCATTGCTCCTTCATCTTCTTCTGGTCTATTGTTGGATGAAGAAGATACATTGGAAGAACTTGTAAGTTTATATATGTATATATTTCTCTCACTCATCTTTTATTTCATTATAGGCAGTGCCTACCTGGTCAGATGAAGGAAAAGAAAGTACAACAAAACGTACGTCCATCTCTGCAGATTCCTTGTGGGAAGACACGGATAGCTCCATCGCCACTTCGTGTGTAACCAGTACAGGTGGCACACCTGTCTTGACACCTTCCAGTGATTTTAAAGGTGACAGAAAACAGAATCGAAAGTTATTGAGAATGTTACATCAAGTACAGGCTGATTCATTAGTTAAGCGCGAGCTGATGGGTCGACTGGAAAAGACAGAGGACTTTTACGCGCAGATGCGAACCCATTACGAGGACAAGTTGAATCAGCTCCGGTTGCACTTGGCCGAAGTACAGAGAGAAAGAGATGTCGCGATAAAGAGAAAGCCTATGTCACCGACTGCATCGACCCCCATGAGAGAACGTCCAGAGAGCGTATTGCAGTTAAGAGAGAACAGACAGGCAGAAGAGTTAAGGTCAGAATACCAAGTCAAAGTAAAGCAGTTGATTGCTGAAAATCATGAATTGCGTAAAAAGAATACCCAGATCACTCAGGCCAGTCGTATGGCTCAAATCAAGTCAGATTCCATGGTTCGTCAGCTTCAGGAAGAAATAGAAAAACTTTCAAAGCAGACTAAAAGAAAGAGTAGAGAGCTTAAGATAGAGACAGATGGCGCCAAGGAAGCTTCGGTGCTTTATGAAAAGGAAATTCAACAACTGAAACGCAGAGAGGCCGTGGCTGTTGAGGCTAAAAAGAAGGCAGATGAGGTGAACGAGGCGCAGAGTCAATTGATCAAAAAGCGTTCAGAAGAGACGGCGACAGTCAATACACAGATGAGACAGCTGGTCAACATGTTGAGAAAATCAGCCAATGCTGGTACCTTTTTGAATGAAGCGAACCTCGAAAAAATATTAAATGGAACTTTTATACCAACACCTACCAATGTTCCCTCTCGTAGATCTGCTACACACTAAAACACACACACACACACACACACAATTTCATTTTACTTTCAAGCATCTTCAATAAACTCAATTACACACTCACACACACAAATAGCTTATCTTTTTCTTTTCTTTTTGTGTATAATAAATCAAACACTGTTTATATTCAATTTTAAACATGCCTTGTGATATAATCATGGATGAGAGTCTATATTTAGTGCAAATTAGGGCTTTTTGTTATCAATTTTTTTTTTTGAAATGCATAAATCCTATCATGCTCAGTTCTGCATGCATCTATTTTTATTTCAAACTTATTTATCGTTTATAAACCAAAGAAGAAGAAAAAGAAAAAGAATAAAAGAATTTCTTGCTTTTTCTTCCTTTATTTTTATTTTCAACACAATGGTTTTATCAGAAAGATCCCAAGTACATGTTGATTCAGACTGTCACGAAACTTTATATCAAAGAGAGGAAGGAAATCTCACATCCGTAAGCCTATCGTCTGTCGGTGAACAAGAAAAGTCACTGCCACCGTCCAATCGATCTACCGTTTGGACATTTATTAAAAAGCGAATGGCATTCAAGCCACCAGTCAATCATGACCCGCGTTTGTTATCATCTTTACAAAAAGGTTTAATTCTTGCCTGTCTATCGTTGGGCTCTTCTTTGAGCGGATTTTGCTCAACAGTTTATGTAAAGTATACCCTTTTTTTTTTTTTTTTTTTTTTTTTTTTTTTTTTTTGTAAAGTGGGAACTTATTTTCATATTATAGTTCCCAGCTATTCCAGAAATCACACAAGAATTAAATGCACCTGTTATCGGGATTACTCTGGTTTCTTCTCTTTATATCTTGTTCAGTGGAATAGCAGCAAGTATATATTATATTTCTTGTTTAATTACTTATCTTGATTTCTATAGCCTATATTTTGGGCCTCTATATCAGATTATTATCACATCCGCAGGTAAACTGATTATAACAATATTTTTTTTTTTTTTTTTTTTTTTTTTTGAGGATAACACTGTATACTTTATAGATTTCCATGTCTGATAGCATTATTAGTTTTTACTGCTGCTTCTATAGGATGTGCTCTATCTACTAATATATGGATGCTTGTCGTCATGCGATGTTTTCAATCTTTTGGAGGATCCAGTAAGGGTTAGATATTAAAAAGGCTATTAAACCAAATCATGTTTAGCTTTGGTCTCTGTTGGAGCAGGTACTGTGGCAGATTGTTGGGAAATGTCAAATCGGGGCTCTGCCTTTAGTTTTCTATTTGTGGGTCAGTTCTTGGGACCTCTCGTTGGTAAGTAACCTCCTTTTTTTTTTTTTTTTTTTTTTTTTTGTATTAAAAAGAAAATCCCCGTATCTAACTCATAATAGGACCCATCTTAAGTGGTGGTTTGACTTCAGCAGTAGGATGGAGAAGTGCATTTTGGGTTTGTGTAGGCTATGGTATCTTTTTATTCCTGTTTTTGTTCTTCTTTTTTCCAGAAACTTACAGACAAGATCATCTTTGGGATATGGAGCATAAGACAAGTATGACAACTTTGGTCACTAGTGATATTGAAGCACAACCACAACCACAACAAGAACTAAAAGTGCCAGTGAAAAGTTTTAATCCTTTCAAGAGTTTAGCTATCCTTCAATATTCATTTGTTCTTTTTGCAGCTATTGAGATTGGTGTTTGTTTTGGAACTATGTTCACATTAGAGACATTGATTCCTGATTTGTATTATGAGCATTATTCTTTTAGTTCATGGCAAACAGGTAAAAAAAAAAAAAAAAAAAATTATTCATTTTTTTTTCCTTTTAGGTTTGACATTTATTGGAGCTGGTATTGGTAACCTACTGGGATCCTTTCTTTCAGGAAGATTATCAGATTACTTTTTGGCTAAGTCCAAAGAGAGAAGAGGTGGTATCTCAAAAGCAGAAGACAGGATCACATTGAATGCGTGGTACGTTTTTTTTTTTCTAAAAAAATATTTTCTTTTAAAATAACTTTTTTCTGTAGGCCCGGAGGTTTTTTCTTTGTTCCTTTGGGCTGTTTGCTCTTTGGTTGGAGTATTGTTATTAATTTAAGTGTTTGGGTAGCGATTGTTGGATTTAGTATACTTTGCTTTGGTATGAGTCAAGGTAAAAGGGTCATTGAATGTTTAGGATTCAACATTTATCATCCGCCTTTTTTTTTTTCAAGTCTTTACTGTAGGGTCAGCTTATGTGGTAGACGCGGTTCCTGGTAAAGGTGCCTCGGTCACTGCAGCTTGTGTCTTTTTTAGAATGACAATTGCCTCTATTCTAAGTTTTATTGCACCCATCATCGGAGCAAAATTATCTATTGGCTATCTGACTGTTCTGTTGGGATGTTTTAATATATTGGGTATGAGTCTCTTGGTTTATATAAAATTCAAAGGCATTCATGTAAGAAGAAAAACTGGATTTGCTCCACCCAAAGAGGATAAATAAACAAGATTTATTACAAAAATAAAATAGGGCCAAACGCCATTCTTTTTTAGTTTTTGCAGTTGCAAGAAGTACAGGTACAGTTGGCACCACAGTCACTATTGCATTTGTTAGAATCAAAGATATATTTATTTAAATGGCGGGTAACTTGCCCACATTGAGTTCCATTTCCATTATCGTTTTGCATGTTTGAATATATTTGTTAATATAAGAATTACTTATAAAAAAAACACGTCTTTTTATACACACGTTTAAACCTATCAGATGATCACAACCATGAGATCGTCTTATGATTACTTGCAGAAGCAGACGTCCTGTTCTTTTTTCTCAAGTTTTTTTTTTTATTTTAATAATATTTTGTTACAATTCTACATGACATCCCTCTCTCTCTCTATCTCTCTCTATGTCTATCGTTGGCCATAAGAAACTTGAGCGTTGGCACGGTTAGCTAGTGCTTGCTTGTGTACTTGTAATTTCTTTTGCAAGACACCACTGGTACCTTCAGTCACATCCCATACTTCACCAGCAAATCGTTCCTCAAAAGATTTTTCGGATCTTTTTGAAGAAGCTTCGAGCATCCAGACGATAGCACGACGACGACGTTGACGTTCTCTTAAGGCGGTAGGAACATGTACTACCTTGGATCCCTTTTTGGTAGAAGATATCTTCAAAAGAGGTGCAGCTGCTTCAATCGCTTCACGCAAAATTCCATAAGGGTCCTTTTCTTCGCCCACCTTCTTTTCCAATTGCTTCATGCTGTCAGAGACTAAACGTTGTGCTCGGGCCTTTTTGCCATCTCTCATGATTGTATTGACCAATTGACTCACCACATCGTCTTTGGGAACTATAGTTACATTGCTCATCGATCGACTCCAAACATAGGTAGATCTAAATAAAGTTGCAGTTTGGCGAATCGTCTGGAATAATGACATGGTGAACTAGGGGGGGTAAGAAAAAAAAAAAGTCGAAAAAAAATGTAAAGGGCCCAATAGAACAAAAGCAAGTCCCACTGTATTTAAGTTCCGATGTATAGCACAAACGTTTTATTTTTTATTTTTTTTGGAGAGTATTTTCACCATTTTAAGAAGGATTTTGTTGTTTGGTTTTCAAAACTATTGTTCATCGCACCGCGATAAAGTTCTTTAATTACTTTTCCTTGAATAACAGTTTCTTCTACAATAGCAGCTACATGACAGGTTTTTACACGACCATACCAAATACCTTTGGTACCTTGATGAGTATAACATACTACATTTCCTGCAAATTTGTGGCCTAAACAAAATTGTCAAAAATCCAAAAAAAAAAAAAAAAAAAAGGCTTTGATCCTTACCTCCAATATGACTCACCATAAGAACTGCCGCATCATATTCATCCAACCCCTTTTCTCTTAATACATGATCTATTTCTTGAGCCAAGATGGGAGCTGTGACACCACATCGCTTATCTCTCTTTCGGTGAGAACATAACAATAAGAGGTTTTTATAAGGACATGTCAAGACCTTCATTTCCCCTATTCTTTCGTCTTGCATTATTTGGTTCAAATCAACAGGACCACTAGGTAAAGGTATATTGACAAAGAGGTCGTAAAAGTCCTGTGCTTTAGCCTGTGTCACATTAGCCACCAAGAGGTTATCGGGAAACAGCAGCACATCACAGGCACCATCCAAAGTAGAATATGTTGAGACTGCATTGGTGTTTGTTACCAAATTTTTCCAGGCTTGCTTTGATTTCGTGACACGATCCAAACTGGCAGCAAACGAATCAGGATCATCTTCAATGCTCTTTGACCAATCAGAGGCGCCGGTTGCAATTAGAATATGTCTTCCGTAAGGCTTGACGGAACCTAAGATGGGCATATCTTGGTTGATGCTTAAATAAGATGGATATTCTTTGTGTTCTGTGCACGGATCTTGACACCCCATACAATCGTCGTCTTGAGATAGATATTCTGCTGGTGGAAGTAACCTGGCATCACCAAATCCTGCCAATTCACCCAATTTTTTTTGAAGAAAAGATGCCATTCGAAAATTTTAATAGAAGAAACACAAAAGAAGAAGAAAAAAAAACCAGGAAACTAAATAAATAAACGCTGAGTTTTTTTTTTTTTTTTTTTGTATCTTTTGTTCCTTGAGCCGTAGATCCGCGCTTATTTCAAACGGGATAGTCTCCCCGCTTTTATTCTAATTTGGTCGAAAAAAAATAATGATATTTATTATAATATATACTACAGATAATGTGATTTAATGCCATGGTTGATCGGGTTGTTGAGACTGAACACGCCTAGGTGGTTGCATAACCATTCTTGAATTATATCCCACATAATGAGGTCTTTGCATACCCTGAATTGGAAAAGAACTTTCCGAATAAAAGTTCGGATACACTGGCGTATAAGGTGAAGGCGGAATGATTATTTGATGCTGTTGCTGTTGAACATCCTCTCGAAAGTATTCCATTAGACTCGTATTCATTGGAAAAGTGACGTCAGTTCTTTCTGATACATGCGCACGTTGATGCTGAGAGCGAACAAAGAGCGTACAACCAGGAACGACTATCCTTGGCTCACTTGTCTTTTCAGGCAAGCAAGTTTTATCCAATTGAATGTCGACCATGGATTCCAGCAAATCATTAGGCACCTTGAGTATCTTGCTATATTTTTTCAACATCTTGTCCAACTCACTTTCCACACGCGTCGTCCAATCTTCATTGGCAGCAGCTATAGTACAAAGTCGGGTAGAGGCCATAGTCAGTTTTTGAACTCGTTCAGTTGCTACTCTCTCTTGTCTTTTTTTGAGCCAATAGTCTGTGAGCGGACGATCATCCCATAGGGCTTCAGGGAACTCTGTTTGGATGGTTTTGAGGATATCTTTTGGTTCTTTATCCAACAATTGATCGATCCTGTCTCTGATCTTTTGTGGCCAGTGTGTATCGGGACATATACGTTGAAATGACCAGACGCGATGATGCGATAACAGGAATTTATGGTCAGGTCGATGAGAGATTTTTTTCTTGCTGGATTGTTCAAGAAAGCAACTCAGATGCATAGTCTATAAAGAAAGGGGAGAGGGGATGTTAAGCATAGGAAATAAAAGATTTGCTTACATTATTCTGCTGTGGTTCACATTGGAGGATAAAACCTTGTTCTAAACAAACTTGTCTAGAAAATTCAAGAGCTTCTGTGGTTGAATTGAATTGTGCAGAAGATAAATGACTGATGAGTTCCTGATAGATTGATTAAATATATAAAGAATTTATCATAAACACACACACACACACGTACATTTTCTCTGTCGGATAACATTTTGGGAAATAAAAGAGAAAAGAAAACAATAAAATTAAAAAAAAAAATTGTTTTTCAAACAATGATTTATTAGTCCCCTTCTTTTTTTTTTTTTTTTTTTTTTTTCCTTTTTGAAATTATTTAATTATGCCACGTCTTGAACTAGTAGCTACACTCGAAGGTAAAATATACGCTCTTGCCTTTTTATTTACTCGTTTTATTAGGACACCAAGATCGTGTCTGGCAAGCTGCTTGGCATCCCACCAAAACTTTATTAGCTACCTGTTCCGGAGATAAAACCGTTCGTTTATGGGCTCCTCTTTCATTGACAGACCCTAGCCATTGGCAGTGTGTAGAGACACTTGAAGGAGCACACAAACGTACTATCAGAAGTGTAGCTTGGTCCAAAAAGGGAAGTGAATTAGCCACAGCCAGTTTCGACGCCACCACAGGCATTTGGGAACATGACACACGAGAAAACGATTGGGAATGTGTTGCTACTTTGGAAGGCCACGAAAACGAAATCAAATCAGTCTCTTGGTCCGCCACAGGATCTCTCTTGGCTACCTGTAGTAGAGACAAGAGTGTTTGGATTTGGGAAGTTGAACAAGATAACGATTTTGAATGTTTGAGTGTCTTGCAAGAACACACACAAGATGTCAAGATGGTTGTATGGCATCCCAAGCTTGAGATATTGGCTTCGGCAAGTTATGATGATACAATCAAGATTTGGAAGGAAGATGAAGATGATTGGTATTGTTCAGATACATTGACAGGACATCAATCTACAGTTTGGTCGATAGATTTTGATGCAACGGGTGAACACTTGGGTAGAATTGGCATTCACAAAGAAAGAGAGAAAAAACTGATTTGTCTTTATTGTAGTGTCTGCTTCAGACGATGAAACATTGCGTATTTGGAAAATGTATAAGCCCAACAACCCTCAGGGTATCCCAACACACAATGGAGAAGAAACATGGAAAACAATATGCACATTATCAGGCTTTCACGATAGATGTATTTACTCTGTTTCATGGTCAAAAGTAAACGGTTATATTGCAAGTGTGAGTGGAGATAACTCAGTTCGCATATTTGCAAAGGTAAAAAAAAAAAAAAAAAAAAAATTCAAGATGTGAACAATCACACGATTTTTGTAGGATACGGAAGCTACAGAAGATGAGGAGAGTCCTATTTATAAGAACATTGCCACAGAAAAGGATGCACATGGTGTATATGATATTAACGGAGTATCCTGGTTTCCTCATAAAACACATGCTGACTGGTTATCTACTGTGGGTGATGATGGTGTTGTGCGTATTTGGAGACTGATAGAAGAATAAATTGTGTAATGATATCTTGGTTTATTTTTATTTTTATTTTTTTTTAGCTGCGAGAATTCCATATTTCATTGAGCCATCCAGATATTTCGTTCATATGAGCCAGCACACGCTCTTTGTCATCTTCATTACCTTCAAATCGACTCATCACTCTTGTCATAAACTTATCCGGGTGATATTTTATCTGTTCTTGCCGCACTCTCTTTCTAATATCCTCGCTTGATCCACCATTTAGCATAAAGGAAAGAACAGAATCCATTGAAAAGACCCTCCTGGTAATTGGCCAAGGTATATCCCTACTCTTGATCACCTTCAACTTCTCCAGTTGTTGCCATTTCAAATCGTAATCTTCTTGAGCTCGTCTCGATCTCAATTCTTCTTCTTGTTTCAAATAAGCCTGGCGCTTTCTTTCGGCTTCCTTTTCTAATTCTCTAGTTTTCTTCTCAGCTTCCTTTCTCCTCTTTTCTCTCTCCTTTTCCTTGTTGATCTTGCCAGCGTTCCTTTTCTCATAGATTCCATTGACAATATATTGTCGATGCTCTTCATCTGTCATGGATTGAGGTGTTGCTCTATAGTTGCTGTAAAACGGATCTTGTCCTTCATCGTCCATCATGGCATCAAACAGTCGTTCTTGCCATTCACTCTGTTCGTCTTTGAAGCTATTTTCAGGTGGAAGCCAACCTTCTTCATCTTCATATAATTTAGGCGGTTTGTATTCATGTCTTTTTCTATCACGTTTCTTTTCTTTCTTTTCTTTCTTTTCCTTTTTATGTTTTTTGTAATGTAATTTTGGCATAAAAAAAAAAAAAAAAGAAGGGCTAAAGATAAAGTCACGTGGATCAAAATTTCTGATAAAGATACCAGTGAAAAACTAAGCCTACATAAATGGAGTATCCAAAAAAAAAAAAAGAAACCAGGAGACATCCTAAGAACTTAGATTTGGATAAAATGATAATCCAATGGAAAAGTTAGAGTTGGAATATCACTTTTAAAATAAGGGAGAGCAAAGCTTAAATAGTTGTGATATTATTTGTTTAAACACGCTTCCATCCAATCATACCGCGTTATTTTCTGAATAGAAAAAGTCGATCTGTGTACCACCTTGCTTTCTATTGACAGTTTCATCCAATAAAAACGCGTCCATAAACAAAATGAAAGTAGAAAACGGTCATTTCTCTCTCTCTCTCTCTTTCTCTCTTTTTTTTTTTGGAATGTTTTTTTTTTATAACAATTCACTTGTCTTTTTAGTTTATTTTTCCTCTTTCTTTCTCTTTCCATCTTCTTTAAAAGAGAAAGATCCACACCGCCTTAAGGGTGAAAAAAAAAAAAAAAAAAGGATAAACAATGCTTTAAAGGAAAAAAAAAAGTTACGCAAAGCAACCCTTTTCTAATAGAATTTTTGTTACCATTAGTATTTAGTTTCTCTTTTCTTTCGCCTTTCTCTCTCTCTCTCTCTCTCTCTCTTTTTTTTTTTTAATATTTTCTAAAATGGACAAAAACAATATGCATGATGAACGTACATTTAAAGAATACATGTTTTCAGTCATGTTTGTCACTGTTGGGTTTTCATGTTTTATTTGGCAATCGATTACTACTGGATGGATGTTCTACCAAACACGAAAACCCGTGGTGGCGCTTGTGCTTATGCAAGCTGTTTTAGGTGTAATAGCTACCTTTGTTACTCTACTAGTGAGCTTTGTTGAGGTGGATTGTACCTTTGTAAGAGAAAGACAGTCGATCATCTATTGTTTATTCTTATCATTGTTTCTTATAGCGTCTCTATTTCTCTGTGATTTGTGTTAATATAGGAGATATGACACTTCAGTTTGTCTTACTCTGGAAGGCTTATTTGGGCAATAATCGGTCCAGGGTTATGCTCAGTTTGGGAACTCTGCCTATTCTTGCTATTGCCGTCTTTATCTTTGTAAATCTAACTGTAGGAAAATCCATCTCCCATTTTAATAATGGTGCCTGTCTTACTGATTATCGTAAGCTTGGTTGTGTTGACAAAAAAGAGGAAGATTAACACTTTGTAATAGCAACATATATTGTGGTTATCAAGGCAGCGATTGATTTCACATCCAATATCTTTTTGTCCGGTTGCTTTATTTTGGTCATTTATAGGCATTATCGTATCCTGGGAAACAGTATCCAAAAGGCACTCTTAACTGAAGGATTAATTTATTGGTAAATTAAAAAAATACATAAAAGACAGTTCTTAACCATTTCTTTTAGTTTTGGTGTTTGTATTTCAAACATAATTACTGGTATCTTGATTACTTTACAAATCTTGGGTGGCAATTCTCCTGTGCTGTACACCATTGATTGTAAGTACATGTTATTTAGAATCATTTATTCTAAGGCATATCTAATAGGGTATTTGGCATCTTATCTTATCATCCGCCAGCTCCGACATAATAAGCGTACACAATCCGTTCAAGAAGAAGAAGAAGAGGATGAACTAGCTACCACCACATCTCATCTACAAATTAGACCTAAAATCGATATTGAATCCAGTCAAACATGCAGTCAATGCATCACTTTAAACAGAATTAATCATCCCCTTTTACGTAAAGAACAACTATAATAAAATTTAAAAGCCCACTCTCGTCACAAAATAATAAAAAAAATCTTTTTTTTTTCTTTCTCCCTTTCCTTTCCTTTTTTTTTTTTTTTTTTTTTTTTTTTTTTTTTTTTTTTTTTTTTTTACACGCGAGTATGGAAGAATATGATTATGAGTCATTAGGCTCCAATACAACCATGACTCAAAATGCAATGGCTGGTGCAGTGGCTGGTATTGCAGAACATTGTGTTATGTATCCTGTTGATAGTATCAAGGTAAAATCGGCCTAAAAAAAAATCTTTTTTTTTTTTTTTTTTTTTTTGACAGCTAAAGAAAATATAGACACGAAAACAAGCGATACAAACATCCTCCATACAACACACAACACGAGGTTTATGGAAAGGTGTGAATTCGGTTGTGTTGGGAGCAGGTCCTGCTCACGCTTTACATTTTGCAACCTATGAATTTTGTAAAGATTATTTTTCAACCCATGGAAACCCCATGGCTTCTGCTGGAGCGGGAGCCTGTGCGACCATTGCTCACGATACATTGATGACCCCCTTTGATGGTAAATAGACACTGATGAATAATAAATAACATCTAGTTATTTAGTGGTCAAGCAAAGAATGCAACTTAAAAACTCGGCTTACAAGACGATTCGAGAATGCGCAAGAACAGTGTATGTGAAGGAAGGAATCAAGGCATTTTATATCTCATTACCCACCACGCTTGTCATGTCTGTTCCCTTCCAATCCATTCAGTTTGCAACCTACGAGTATTTCAGAAAGGAATTGAAATCAGAAGGTTATGACCCTAAAACGCATATTATAGCCGGTGCTCTTTCAGGTGCCGTGGCTTCTTCAGTCACAACACCTCTGGATGTTGTCAAAACATTACTTCAGACAAGAGGTACAGACCCTTCGATCCAACATATCACTGGATTTAGACAGGCCACCAAGTTGATTATGGAAAGATACGGCATACGTGGATTCTTTAGAGGATTTAAGCCTAGAGTATTAACTCATGTACCGAGTACAGCCATTAGTTGGGGAGTGTATGAATATTTTAAATGGATAATGCATCAAAACAACCTTTAAAAAAAAAAAAAAAAAAAAAAAAACGCAACACATATTTAGACTTGTAAGCAAAAATGTATATATATATTTCTTTCTATTGCCCTTTAGAAATCCACTGTTTAGTACAATAAAAAAAAATTAGACTTCTTGCATTCTCTCAACTCTATTTTTCTTTTATTTTTACCTTGAAAACACTTGAGAAATCCAGCTTGTTAAATTCTTTATCTGAATCCAATGTTTGATAGACCTTATTGGACAACGTACCCAAAGGAGGCGAAAAACCTACATCACTAGCAGCCTTCATAGCCAATCGAAGATCCTTGGCCATCAACTTATTACTGAACCCACCCTGATACTCTCTTGAGGCAGGTGCAGTAGCAATTACGCCCGGATAAGGATTACAAATCTCTGAACTCCAGCATTTTCCCGTCGAAGTATTCAAGATGGATGTCAACAGATTGGGGTCCATCCCAAGCTTGGTACCCAACAACATGGCTTCGGATACGCCCAACATGTGAATACTCAGCAACATGTTATTACACACCTTGGCAATCTGACCTGTCCCGTTCTGTCCACAATAAGTCACATTTTTACCCATCCAATACAACACTGGGCTCACCCGCTGAAAGACTTCTTGATTGGGCGCACCTACCATGAAAGTCAAGGTGCCTGCTTGTGCTCCAGTTACTCCACCACTCACCGGTGCATCCAACATCCAACCCCCTTGGCTTTCCACTCGTTTGGCCAGGGCTTGAGCGGCCATGGTATCAATCGTGCTCGAATCCACCCAAACTTTGTCTTCCAACGTTTCCTCAATCTCTTCATACACTCGTTCCACATACTCTGTACCCGGAAGCATCGTGATCACCGTCGATGTGGCCTGAGCAACTTCTAATGCACTCTTGGCAGCCTTGAGCTGAGGAAATTCTTTTCGAAGACTCTCGATCGCCTGGGGGTTCACGTCGTAAATATAGACGGGCTTTGTGGATTTTATGGCTAGGTTCTTGGCCATACCAGATCCCTTGCGATAATAAAAATAAGAAATGATTGATTCATGCTCTTACTTACCATTTGTCCTAATCCGATTAAACCCACTGCATGGCGGTTTTTCTAATGAAAGATAATAAGAGATTTGAAATTCTGTTTGATAGGTCTTACTATAATAAGATGAATGAGTTTTTATTTATTGAGTGAATAGTTATACCTCCTGTAGTCATGTATCTGACTTGATGAAATAGAATTGTTTTGTTACTTTGAAGAAATAGCATTGAATTGTAAACAAAAGGGAAGAAAAATACAGGACAGAGAGAGGGGGAGAGAGTGTGTATGTAAGTTATTTATTTATTTATTTTCCCACGAAAGATATTCCTGTCACACACACATATATATATACACACACATATACACATACATATACACATACATATACACATACAGTATGCATGACTGACTTAAACAGACAGAACTAAGCATATTACTGCTTTGTTTATGCTCCTGGTAAGGCCCTGGTCACTGGATTCTTGTTACTTTGAATTTTTTCAATAACTCAACCGCATATTTTATGTTAAAAGACAATAACCAATTCACTTGGGCATCTTTTCTTTACTCAACCAAAGACAACAAGAGAGGTTTATATACGAGAGTGATTGCAGGATGTACTCATTTTTGTCAACTAAGCCAATTGTGAAAATGTGGCAGTTATTTTTTCCCCCACCTACCTGTTACATTCACTCCAAGGCACTGCGTTTAAATAAAAGGATGTACAAAAAAAAAAAAAAAAACCATGAGTAAACAAAAGAGTGCATCAAATCGATTTTTTGATTGCATAGACAGGTAGACAGCTATGGTTAGTCACAGCATTTCTTTTTCGCCCTCTAGATGCTCTTCTTGAAACATCCAAGCTAAAAGGATGTGCCATACTCCATCAAAGGCCTTTCCAAAGAAGATTTTCTTTTTGCTAACCAACGTTTTAAACTGCTTAAAATCAGCCATATCTTTTTGATCGGAAAGCGAAGGATGAGTTGACATTGTCTGTGTTGATAATATCTCTGTTAGAATAGTCCAATAGACACAAGTCCCCAGCAAGAACATAATGGTTTCCTATGTCTTCCACAATTCTAGCTTCACTATGTTCCAAACTTCTTGACCATTGAGACTGACCACACAATAGAAATAACGGAAATCTTGTGTGATGCAGGTAATCCAGACCTCTGGGCTTCAAAGTAGCCACAGATTTCGTCACAGCCATAAAACAAAAACAGCATTACGACTCATTTTAGAAAGAGAAAACAACAGACCACATGATTTCATTAGTCAATTAGTTTTGATTGGATTGAAAAGGAAAAAGGAGTTTTAGGGAAGCCTTTTTTTATTTTATTTTATTTGAGATAACTCTTTGTTTTCAAAAACAAAGAAACGTGAGAAGTTTCTCAATGAGTGACTAACGCGTGGTGTTTTCTAAGTTAAGAATGCTTTAACAAAGAGGTTCTAACGATTGCATGAAAATAGGCGATTCATAATAATCCTCTTTTTCTTCTTCTTTCACTAGACTCTAACATACGGACAAGAGTAGTAAAATGGCTGTGATGATTTCTTATGTGAAGCAGGTATTGTCGATCCATGTAACCTGCGTCATATAATTTTTTTTTTCTTTCTTTTTTTTTTTTTTTTTTTTT
>JNDS01005486.1:0-25640 GCA_000697035.1 Rhizopus stolonifer B9770
CGTTATTCTGGCGTCTTTTAGCCAATCTTCGCTGTTCCTGAAAGAATAAATGTTTCAGTGATGACTTTTTTTTTTATATATTAAATTACTCTGCAGTTATCACAGGTTTTAAAACTCGAGTTGGCGAATGACGAAAGACAAATGCTGCAAATAGTCATTGTGACGAAAGAAGAAGAAAAGAAAAAAAAAAAAAGAAAAAGGAGCACAAAGGGATATTATAATTTTCTGACTTTGTATCTACTTGTTTGTTTGAAGTACCTTCCAATCCTTTCAACAACGCTATGCCAATCAGTATTTTCTTTTTCTTTTTGCTTGTTTGAAATATGCTCGCCCAGACTCCCTCTCATCAAAGTAATGCTAATAATTATTTCCCAAATGCAATGTATAATATATACAATCGGTTGTGGGTGGTGATTGTAGCCCGCTCGAAGAAAACAGTCATGTCACGTGATGAAAAAAAATTAATGTCAAATTTCAGTATATATATTAGAGATAAGTTCAAATTTTTTGTAAATTCTGTAATACGTTGAAAAAAAAAAAAAAAAAAAAAAAGTCATGTATCAGACCATCAGTATCTCTTGTTAAACATTCGACTGAAACAAAGAAAAATCCTTTAAACCAATGATTCGTTGTGGATAATACTGAACGGATTCTCCTGTGGTTTATGAATTTTTCTGTGCTAGGCTTTTGGGATTTCGTTTTACAAAATGCGATCCTGTTTACTAAATTTATCCTAGCTTGATCTGTAATCTTGATCCGTTTTTTTTTTTTTTTTTTTTTTTTTTTTTTTTTTTTTTTGTATATCATTACTAAACCAGTATGCTCACCTAATCTTCAAAAAATTTCTTGTGATTTTAACTAGGTAACTAACAAGGTCTGGTTACTTAAAAATATGAGATAAAAACGCGTATTTGACCAAGATCATGCAATATTTCGATCTCCATTTTTGAGGTACTTTTTTTTTTTATTTTTATTTTTATTTTCATTTTTTTTTAATGTCCCAAGGTAATAAGAGCCTAACACTTTTTCATTTCAAATATACCTTTTTCTTGTTTGTTTCTCGTAAATTCTTTTCTGTAATGACCAGTTTAAGCATACAAATCAATGTTAAACAATTTTAACCCCGCTGTAAATGTAACGATCTTGTGTTCAAATTCATTAATGATCAATGTTTCAATTGCCATTACACAACTTAGCATAATTGAATTAAAGATAATACATATCATATTATGACACAGATGAGATTATTTCGTACCCAAAAACAAATTGACAATGAATATAAATACGACAACTCTTTTATCTGCAATTGACAATAAAAAATCAGTCAATTTTTACTACAACTGAAAATCTACAAGATGAAGAACTTTACTGCTTTGATATTCGCCATGTTTAACTTTTACGTGATGGGAGCTTATGCTCGTATTTGCTGCACACACTTTTCTGCTGAAACCGGTAGCATCTGGAAGGGCACCAAGAGCACTGCTGATATTTGGATGCAAACTGATGGTAGTGACCACAAAGATTGCCACACTGCTATGGTTGTCGATGCTGACATTAAAGCTTCTGGTGGATGTACTTTCAACCCTGACAACAACTTGGTTACAACCTATGTTAACTTGGCTAATGTTGATTACCACGTTGCATGGACCAGAAGTCCTCATACCTGTGGTGCTCACAACTGGTCCGTTACCACTGAAGGTTGGGCCAAGGGCAAGTTCGAACTTATTGATTCATCCAGATCCTTCTCAAACTGTGCTCCTGCTTGGGCCGGATTCTAAACCCAATAATTTTTTTTTTATATCTTTTTAATAAAACTTTTATACGAAACTACTGTATATCTTTCTTTTGATCCGTGCTCGATTGGATTATGGTCTTGCGATTAATCCTCTCACAACTAATTTTATCCATCAACTTGATACTTTCCAAAACCAATGTATTAGACGTATCTTCGGCGGTCATTCTAAATCTTCAGCTCAAATCATGCTTCATCTGGTCAATCTCCCATCGATGCGAACTCGTGTTGCAGTCCTTCAAGCCCAGTATCTCTTTCGTAGTACTAATTTACCTGATGATACTCTTCTTGCCCATCTGCTGCCATATATTCAAACTTAAACTAGCCGCTCTCACTGGTACAAACTGGTTAATACTCCAATGTGGAAATCTCTCTGTGGACCAATCCTTGATACTTTAGATAAAAAGAAATTTCTTTCTCTTCGCACCAAATTTTTAGCTGATCAATTTCAAAATCTTTATAATAACACTGATTCCATCCTGTTATCCTCTACTCGCCTTACTATTCAAGTATATCCTATCTTTTGGTTACCGACGACTTGTTCTGAACGTAGTCGTGTTCTTCGCTGGCGTCTTGGTTGGTTACCTGGTGGTAAACCTAAAGAATGCATCTTCCATCCTTATCATAACTGGAGTCGTCGACATGCTTTTGACTGTCTACATGTTCATCCTCGTCTGTATCTGCCTCGCTCAATTGAAGATCCAATCTCTTTCCTTTTTTAACTTATTACCATTGCATAAACCTCGTCCTACTGAGTCTCATAGCTGATTTACTCTATGGGCTATCCTATGTACGATTCTCCATAAACTGGATTATCATTTTCATGATGAATGTCATCCTCCTCCTGTTGATCCCGGTGTCAAACTGTTGAATTGGTTATCCAAGTAATAGTATGAGCCTTTCTGGTACTTGATCTGGTTCGTATTAAATTTTTATCTCTATTTACTTTTTATATCTTCCTCCCCTTATATTTATCCATATTTCAAATAATTTGCTCTTTTCTTTTCCCTCTTCTTTTTCTTTTTTCCCTTCTTGTCCCCTAATAAGGTTTTCATTCTCTTACATTTATAACTGACTCGGGCAACATTGCACACTTCGTTGCTACATGCTCATTGCCATAAAATTTTAGAAAAAATACAAAAAAATAATAAAACCAAGAATTTAATAGTATATCTTTTTTTTTTTTTTTTTTTTTTTTTTTTTTTTTTTATAACCAATACCCATTCCTATCAAAATATAACAACATACAATGTGTATTTTTTTTTATCATATTTGTTTTCAAGTGCCTCGTTGTATTTATTTCAATTCTGGAGAATTTGCGCATAAATCATGTATAATCCGTAACTAAGGATCAATGGTTTTTTATTGGCTTCTGTATCCATCCTCTTCTCATTTGTCTCGTTATACATTTCGATTTTGTTATGTTTGACGAACCCACCAACAATATTACAAAACCAGGAGTCGACTGTACTGTATTTGAATGATATGACCTCTGATTTGACCAAGACCGAACATTTTGAAAAGTGTGTATAGTACACATTGAAATGCAATAACAATATATATATATATATATAAGAATATAAAAACACTTGAGCTAATAAGATGGTATTCATATAAAAAACATTAATTTATCTATTGTTCAGGTTCCTTAGAATATCCATAATGACAAATAAAAATGCTTTTATTTTTATTTTGTTGTTGTTGTTTTAACCGTTTCTTTACGCCAATGACTGTATTTTGCAATAAATTGTCGTGAATTTTAATTGAAACTGCTAGCAGATGCTCTTACTCTTCAGAAAATATTAAAAACAGTTCTAAAAACACCGCTTCTTGTTGCATAATAATCTAGAATAACGAATCTTGAGAACTTTCAATTGGTTATTTCGATTTAACATTATTATTTGACGTCTTAATTGGCCATTGAGTTTGGTTAACCGCCACTACCCTTTACTAAAGGATAATTTTCATTCGAAATTCCGGCGTAAGTTGACCCAATTCCTGAGTCAAATAGCTCCAAAAAAAAAAAAAAAAAAGTGATTTGAATGTTGAACACAAAGCGTTGTCAGTCAAGGTTCCTTATGAAGAAGCAAAACTGCTGCCCTAAAAGTGTAGGGTAGGTTGGGAAGTTCTCGGAGTGGGCTAATGCCGATTATTTTACCGATTATTTGAAAGGTTCCCGGAGTGAGCTAATATTGATTATGTGATCACTATGTCCAGGTTTCTAGTTTCTTCTTTTGTGTGTTTCGATCTCCGAATATGCTCTTATATAAAAGGTGTTAGGACGCGTTTTTTTCTTTTTTTTTTAAAAAAAAATTATAAATTATGGTTTCTTTTGTTGTTACTGGTGCTTCCCGTGGTCTTGGACTTGAATATGTCAAACAATTATCTGCTCGTGGTGACACTGTATTTGCATGTGCTCGTAACCCTGATCAATCTCAAGCACTGACACAAATTGTTGATAACCAAAAAGTATTTGCTGTCAAATTAGATGTCACCTGTGAGAAATCTATCAAGGTAATAAATCAACGCCTTATTTATTTTTTTTTTTTTTGTCAATGTATAGTTTTACTAAAAAAAAAGATATTAGGAAGCTGTTGATGAGATTTCCAAGCATTCTCCTGAAGGCATTGACGTCTTGGTTAACAATGCTGGTGTCTCTGGAACAGAAGACGATATTGAAAAAGTGTAAATTCTCCTCCACACACAAAACACCACAATGAGAGCTCATGTATTTCAATTTTTTTTTTTTTTATTAGATCCAAAGATGAACTTCATCAACTTTTTGAAACCAACGTGATAGCTGTCAACGAAGTCACCAAAGGATTTTTACCATTGCTTCGCAAACGTGGAAATGAGCAAGTAAAGAAGATTGTAAATATATCTTCTATTTTAGGTTCTATCAAGACTGCAGGTTCTCCTGATCTTGTTTCTTTTAATGCTATTGCTTCTTATAGAGTGTCTAAAAGTGCACTCAATATGGTCACCAAATTACAGTCTATTCATCTTGCCAAGGAAAACTTTATTGTATATAGTATTCACCCTGGTTGGTGTCAAACAGACATGGGCGGTGAGAAAGCACCAATCACTACCGAACAATCAATCAGAGGACAGCTAGCCAAGATTGACAGTATCACAGTTTCCGAAAATGGCGGGTTCTTTGATTGGAGTGGAGATGTTATTGAGTATTAAGATCAATAAAAAAAAATGTCACAATTTATGCAACTTTTTTGATTCGAAAAAAAAGAAAAAGAAAAAACAAAAAATGCCAAGCAAATGTCTATGAAACAAAGACCATATATATTTTTATATCTTTGGTTCAAAAAAAAAAAAAAAAAAAATATTTTATGAATCCCTTCTTTTTCTTCTATATTATGGAAAATACAGAATTTACAGCGTATAAAAAGAACTCGAGTAGACATGGTCATGATAATGATATGTTGGATGAAAATCAAGTTCGACAGGTGGCTGGATGCATAGCTTTAGATGTAATGCATCGTAGAGTGTTACTTATTTCTAGTCGAAAGAAAAAAAATACTTGGGTTTTGGTAAAAAAAAAAAAAAAAACCAAAAACATAAACTCATTTATAATATTAGCCCAAGGGAGGATGGGAAAAAGACGAGACACAACAACATGCAGCACAAAGAGAGACTTGGGAAGAAGCAGGTATCAAGGGAAAAATTATCAAACCATTGGGTGTTTTTGAAGAATATACAAAAAAGAAACATCGTTTGAAAGCACACCATTGGATATTTGAAATGCATATAGATGAGGTTGTCAAGAAATATCCTGAAAGAAAGAAACGAAACAGACGATGGGTAAAATGAAGAGAGAATCCTAAAGTTTATTTAACAATTTTTTTTTTTTTTGTGTTCCTAGTTTACTTTGGATGAAGCAATGATTGTGACTAGAAAACACCCTTATATTCAACAAGCACTACTTCAATCTAGTCTAAAGAACCACATGTCACAAGCTCAAAAAATGGATCCAATAGAAACCAAATCAATAATAGATCAGACTTCTTTATCAGATTCATTTCAAACACTTTTTGTTAAAGATTAATCATAATAAAAATAATAAAATACTTGTAATCTACTTGAAGACAATGACCTCCTCATTTTTTTTTTTTTTAATATTTACAATTTATTTTAATGATGGAAAGGTGGAAGAGGAGAAGAACGGATCTATGTGCAAAATAGTGTGTGTGTTTGTTTGTGTTTGTTTGTTTGTGTGAGAGAGAGTTTAAGAAGAAGATTTCATCAAGTCAGGTTTAGGTGAAGCCGAGTAAGGAAGTTCAAGCACAGCTCTCAATTGAGGATCAGGCAATTCCTTTTTAGTCTTTTCATCATCCCCAACATAAATAGAAATACCAGCAGAAGCCATGAGGACAGCAATAGTCACAGCTTGAGCATACATACGAGCTTGAACGACTTTTTGTTGAGTGGTAAGATATCTGTTGGAGAAACTATAACCAAAGGCACCGGCCATAGAAACAGCCCAAGACATACCGATGAATGACCAACGGTTCTTGTTCAAGTATTGCAATGATTTATCAAATGTCGACAGGTTTTGGTCTTCCTTGTGTTCCAAAAGAGACTGAATCATGTCTTCATCTGTATAACCCATTTCTCGGTTTTCATAAGCAGATACAGCTGAATCAGAAGCAAATAAGAAACCAGCCGAAGCACCTAAAAATGATCATCTTATTAATTCCATGTTTTTTTTTTTTTTTTTAAAAAAAAAATTGTTTTACCTGATACAGCCATAATGGATTGTAAAGGACGACTCAACGCTTTGAATTCAGGGGATCGCTTTAAAGTAAAAGCAGTGGCCAAGGCACCTAAACCAAGACCAATCGCAGCACCTTTCAAACCACTTGTGAAATATAAGTTTTGTCTCGTCTTTTCTTGTTCGGGTGTCAAGGCAATAGAAGGCATTTTTTTTTAAGATTTGTAAGTTAAAAAAAAAAAAAAAAAAAAAAAAAGCTGCCCTTTTTATTTTATACAGATATTGCGGTGGATAAAATCGGATTACCGGATAAAAAATAAAGCATGGAACGAAAAAATGGCCTGTTTCTTTTTGCCGTTCACTCCGGAATTGTTTAAAGCAGAACATAGAGTATTTTACAACAGTTTTATAAACAATAAAATGATCAAAACAACACGTCTTTTTTTTTTCCCCTTATGTGTTGATATCAATTGAGCGTCATTTTTTTTTTTTTTTTGGTTCTAATGGAACTGACATTGAATAGAGAGAGGAAAGAGTTTATTTTTTTTTTTGACTCATAATTTTTTTTTGATTTATTCCTTCTTGAAACGAATAATGATATTCAATCATTGGCTCTCTTTGATACCAAAAATCCAATTTTGTATTCCAGGCAACGTCTGAGTAATCGTAAGGTCTAATACGTAAAAAAAAAAAAGATAAGCTCATATTTTGAGAGTGGAGGGGGGGGGGAGAATTACCTTGGCCTAAAGAAAGTCTGTTGATCTAAAACACAGTTTGGTTCTCTACGAGGATTCCAAAAGGTAGATCGGTCTTTTCTCTTGTTTGTATTCATAAAAAAAAAAAGAAAAGAAAAAGAAAAGAAAGCATGTTTATAAAGAATAATTGTTTTGTTTTTACCCTAAAAGAGTAAGTTTATTTATAGTGATTCCAATTGATGGAAGGTTTATCAGTAATGCTTAGAAATAATTCAACATGACTTGAAGGAGGTCTTTTGATCACAGAGCGAATCGGTTGATCTAAAGGATAAAGTTTGTGTTGATCCGAAATCACAATGCGTTTCCCCGCTGGTGGATCACCTGTCATATCAATCTCATTCAAGAGATCTCGAAAGGTGAAAGTATCCGTGATCGCTAGATTTCGAAAATAATAATCACCATGTGTCCTTAGAGACACGGTTTCGACCACCGTCAGATCAAAGTTGCGTAGGCTTGCTGTGTCTGTCGATTGAGTGCCCCTCAGGATCGGTTTATGAACACGTTTACGTCTTGCCGATTGTGAGCTGGTCATTCTTATAAAATCCGGTTGTTCGTGTCGCTTTTTGGCTCGATAAAGTGTACTCGAATGTGCCTTGCAGAGTGATACTTCAGATAGGCTATTGAACTCCAGGTCCTTGTACATCTCGTGTGCATTTTCTTTGAGCCATCGAAGAGAAAATTCATAGTCTGGATCATCTTTATGAAGTTTTTTCGCTCGACTGTCTAATCCTCCTTGTGGTAGATTCTTGCCTCTTCTTGGCTGTATATCAGGGCAAGAGCAATCTGTACCATAAAACTACTTGCAAATTAAAAAAAAAAAAAAAAAAAAAGTTGTGTAAATCGAAACTTGCCTTGGAACAAGTAAAACATTTACTACATATAATACATGCATTCTATTATACTATTATTAAAGATAGGGAGAAAAGACTAGTGTTTACTTTTCGAATCTGTGTATATCTATAGTTAACTGTTTTTTCTGAATGAGAATGGGATGTTGAATGAAGTGGCGATTCAGTTATAACCTGGGCAAAGTGAAACAGGTTGTTTTCAGACATTTTATTCTATTTTAGAAGAAAAGAAAAGAAAAAAAAAAAAAAAAAAAAAAAAAAAAGGAAAACGCTTGTCTTTCTCCTTTTAAAGAAATGTTTCTACTTGACAATTGTTGATATTAATTAGGAAACAAAAAGAAAAAAGACGATCGTGATTTGAATCAGAAACATTGGAAAAAATGAAACAAACATATACTTATTAAAATGTAGTATACAATGTTTGTTTATACATGATGAATAGTAACAAAAACAAGCCCTTATTATCAGCCCTTTTTGTATTAAAAAAATGACGATCCCCTGGTTACACAAAAAGTATATTATATATATATGTGTATGTGTGTGTGTGTATGTGTGTGTGTGTATGTGTGTGTATGTGTGTGTATGTGTGGGGGGGGGAGGAGAAGGGGGTATTTATTATGATTAAGGTCCTACACAAGTACTAGTAGACATTTCTCTATTGTTTTTCTCTTTTGGATGATCCCAACGAACCACCCAACACATGATGACAGCTATGCTTGAACAAGCTATAATGGCAATATTCCAATAAAAACCAAGAATATCCGACACGGTTCCGACATCAGGTATTCCCGGTTGTGCAGATCGAATGGCTGGCAAGGCAAAAAGAGTAGTGATTCCAATCATACAAGAATGCGCATCTACTTTTCTTTTTTGAAAAACGACTTGAAATGCAAACAAACTCATCAAGAGTGACAGGATCCACATCAAGAGACAGATAAAGATTGAAAAAACCAAGGTTGTGGTCGAGCGACCTGTAGATATCTGTAGACTGATCTTGTCATTCACAAATGGCTCATTATCATCATCGTCTTCCACAAACGGTTGGTGCTTAATCATTGGCATAAAATGAAAGGAGGTAATGCTGGCATCTAAATGACAGGTGATTGGAACTGACTTGCTTGTGTCGTTCATGTAAAATGCAAAGACTTCGAGGTGACCAAAGTAAAGATCAAAAGGATAGTCGATTTGATTACCGTCTTCGTAATTGAATGTGGCCTGTATTGGGTTGATTGTCTCGCCTGTTTCAAAATGATAACTTTGAAAGGATGAAAACCTCAGTGTCAATTGCTGTCTATATATGTATTATATATATATATGTTTATAGATGATTAATTAGAATGTATTGAATTTACAAGGCAAATTACTTTAGTTGTCCATATTCATTGGCTAAAGTGCCATTGGGTTGAATTGCAAAATTAATGGTGTACTTCTTGTCTGAAAAATCTACATTTAATACTGTGGCTGCAATATAAAGTGATTCTCCTCTTATATTAGGTTCTTTATAACTAATTAGTGTGGATGATCTTCCTTCTTCAATATATATTTGCCATGTTGGAACTATCTCTAAAGTTAGCTATAATAACAGAAAGCTAGCTTACCAATCATGGTCAAAAGTATAACAAAAACTGTTAGAGAAATAAACAGGCGACGAAAGATGTGATGTTTTATAATCTTTTGTATAAAGACATTTTCAAAAAATCGTCTTTTTATTGTATTAATAAACATGTAAAGAAAGAAAGAAAAAGGAGGCTTTCTCTTTTCTCTATTTCTCTTTCTCTTTTTATAGGGAGAAGCAACATCCCCTCTATTTCTCCTTTTGTTATCTTGAAAATCTTTTTTTTTTTTTTTTTTTTTTTTTTTTTTTTTTTAAAAAATATAAACAAGATAATGAATCAAAAATATTTCCTATTTCAAAAATAAAAGTTAAAGTAAACAAATCTTTATAAAATGAGCGCGTAGAGGAGAAAATATATCTCACCTTCATTTTTCTTTTAAACAATTGCTATAGGAAATTAAAAAGTTTATTACAAAACTTGGCTTTAGAATTTTAATAAATATGCAGGATGCACTCTGATCCTTATTTTGACAGTTTTTCTTGTTTTTTCTTTTTCTTTTTTTTTTTTTCCCTTATTTTTTTTTACTGTCTCAATACAGTCGTTCCAGCACCAAAGGGCGGTTTTTTTAAAAAAAGGGCGGGTGATAAAATTTTCCAAAAGACGGATTTATTTTTGTCAAAGGGCGGTTCTATGAGAGCCAATGGACGGTTTTTATTTTTTCAAAGGACGGTTTTTATTGGACAATGTCATTTTAATTTCAGAAAAAAATCTCAACCGTCAACCGGTCCATTTTACAGCTTAAAAAAAAAAAAAATCTGAACCGGTCCATTTTACAGCTTAAAAAAAAAGTTTTTTTCTTGGGATTCCTTGGCAATGGTGGCTTATACAAGAGCACTTGAAAAAATCCACATTTTATAAATCCAAAACTGGTTAACATTTTATTATTTATGGTTGAAGATATAACCAGAGAACAAGCATTATGCATTTTCTTTTGCTTGGAGTACACTGAATCTAACGAAACTATAGCACTGAAAAAAGCAGAAATGATTAAAGACGTCGATGTTTGCTTCGAAGAAAATCCATATGAGCCGCTGTTACATTGTAATGAAAGAATCAATTCAAATCCTTTGAAATATAAAAGATATCGTAGCAGCTTGCATTTGGTAGAAAACCCTGCTGATCAGAAAACTCAAGTTTTGTAATCGAAACTTTATTAATTAATAAAAAAAAGTCGTTTTTCCTAAATAAAAGCATAACTCTTCTTATACAAATCTATTTGCCCCTTTGTTTCAAAGCTGGGCGGCAATCAAACAGCTTAAGATCTTCAGGATTGTTCAGCAATTGGGAACTATCGAAATACTTGAAATGATTTTCATAAAAGAAATTATCAATAAATACTTTTTGAAGGCTAGTGTTGTTTCTGGATACAAAATTTTTGTAAGTCCATTACTATTTTAGAGTTTATGCTCTTTGTTACCTTAACAGTTGCTTAAGATCTGTACAGTTGGTTGTGAAGCCAGCATAATTGATTGATATAACACATATCTTTGGATTTTTGTTTAAAAAATTTAAAAAATCCTCTGTGCTTCCATGAACGTTGGTCAGTTGCGATAATATTTCTTTCACATTTTTTCCATCACGTTTAGAGAATGGTTGCTTTGCGGTACTGAATGGAGAAACAAAGACCTTATCTACTAGAGATCTTTTGTATAAAACATCAACCATCCTTTGTAAACAAAGGACTCTGTTTTTTGTATCGCCCAAGGATTTTCTGCAATAACCAATTATTTGATATCCTTCTTTCTTCATATCGTTTATTGTTTTACGGTGATTCGGTAACACCTTGATAATATCGTTGATAACAAAGTCTATAACAACAGCCAGTAAGTTTCTGTGTTTTTAATTACCAATTTCAAACTTACCATGGTATTTGTCGTCTAGGACAAATAGCTGTCTGCTTCTGAGTTTCATTTCCGTTCCTTCAGTCTTTACGGTTTTTCGTTCAGATTCAGTTAAAGTTAAATCAACATTCTGCGAATTCATCCATTGGCTGAATCCCAGAGGAGTCTTTTTGTCGAAAATGTGACTATACTTCCAAATGGTTGATAATATGTCCTTATCATAAACAGAAAGTAATTGGTAACGAGGGTCAGAGATGTATTCCTCTTTTGGCCTATAACTGTAGTTCATGAAATCTACAACTTGACTTCCATTTTCTATAGTTTATTTAATTAGAAGTCAAAGTTTCTTTCAAGCCTCACACTTACCAAGTACGATGTTTTCCTTGTTTTTTTCTGTGCTAGGTTCAACTCCAGATGATTCTGCTTTAGTTTTGTACAGTTTGTACCGATTTGGCGCGCCAAATACACGTTGGTTGCAAACGAGCATGGGTTCAAACGGATTGTTGGTATAACAGAGAGTAACATCTGGGCATTTCTTCACATTGAGAAGACAAACTTCAACATTTTCCTCATTGTATTGTTTACAGTAAAATATGCAACTGGCTTCTTCTTTACCAATCATGTCTAGCAGTGAAATGGACCGGTTGAAAAAAAAAAAAATTTAAGCTATAAAATGGACCGGTTCAGATTTTTTTTTTTTAAGCTGTAAAATGGACCGGTTCAGATTTTTTTGTTTTTTTCCAAGTGATAAGGTACTCTGCAGATAAAGCAGGATTTTGAAGGTACTCCACTAAGTGGTTTACTGTCTGCCTGGTTGGTTAAAAATACAAGTGCGGAAAAAAGGTTGTCCTTCAGTCTTTATTAAATTCGTTCAATTTATACTTTTCAACTATCAGATATTTAGATTGGCGCAAGGCCGGCTCGGGCTGTGACTGGGAAATTAGTTGGGATAGTTTATTAAAAACCACCCAACGTCGTGACACAAGCTGTAAAATGGACCTGTTGACGGTTGAGATTTTTTTCTGAAATTAAAATGACATTGTCCAATAAAAACCGCCCTTTGAAAAAATAAAAACCGTCCATTGGCTCTCATAGAACCGCCCTTTGACAAAAATAAATCCGTCTTTTGGAAAATTTTATCACCCGCCCTTTTTTTAAAAAAACCGCCCTTTGGCGCTGGAACGACTGTAAATAGCCAAAATAATTCATCCAATATCGGAACAGAAAAGAAACATTCCGTTTTTTTTTTTTAAAAAAAAAAAAAAGAAAAAAACAAAAAAAGATCACCGTTTTGTTTTGTTGATCAAACAAAGGATAAAAAGGACCTAGTGCATTTTTTTTAAAAAAAAGAGTCTCTTTAAAGAATGAGATGCTTTATCGATTCGGTCGTTTGTTTTTCCGTTTGATCTACTAGAATTCCATAAGACAGCCAAAAAGACTCATAAAAAAAAAAAAAACATACACACGCTTCCTTTATTTTCAAATTTTCAAAAGAAATCTATCCTCATCTTCTACTTTTAGAGTGACTCTGTATCTGTACTTTTTGCTTGTTATTTAATGCTTATAATTCCAATGTTTTTATAATCAAAAATTCTATAACCAACCAATTTCAACCTCATAGCAAAAACATCTCAACCTAATAAAAAGAGCGCGCGCTTTTCCTTTGAAATTCTTTTTTTTTTTTTTTTTTCATGAAAAAAAACATGATTCAAGGTTTAGTTCAAATTATCTGTCTTGGTTTGGTCAGTTTCCAAGCTGTCCTCGGTCATTTTACCCTCACCTACCCATCTTCTCGTGGATTTAACGAAGATCAAGAATCAATCTCACCCTGTGGTGGATTTAACACAGCCAGTTCTGAACGTGTCGTCTTTCCTCTCCAAAACGCCTTTATTGAAATCAATTCGGGCCATACCTCTTATAGTTATCAAATCAATGCCATCACTGGTAACAGTACCACTCTTGTTGGTTCCGGTTCTCGTTCTTACCCTCAAGCCTCTTGTCTTTCTTTGAACTCCTTGGATGGTATCAGTGCCGGTACAAACACAACTCTTCAAGTGGTTTACAATGGTGGTGATGGTCTTTTATATCAATGTGTAGATGCTACCTTTGCCAATTCTGCTCCTAGTTTTAATTCAAGTGCTTGTGTCAATGCAGATGGTTCAAGTACTAATTCCTCTAGTACAACAACTACTAGTAGTACTAGTGATGCATCCACTGTTCAAGTTGGCGGTACACTCTTGGTTGCATTATTCACTTATTTACTTGTTTAAAAATAATAATAATAAAAAAAAAAAAAAAAAAAAAAAAAAAAAAAAAAAAACTTAAGAGAGAGAGGAAGAAGTATCTATGCTTGATTTTTTGTCTTTTTTTACAATAAAATGAAAAGATGATAAAGTACAATCTTTAAGGGTATCCATTTGTTGTTGTTGTTGCTGCTGCTCGTTGTCAACTGGAGTGACTAAAGGTGATGAAATGATATTGTGAGGTTCTTTAATTTCTTCTTCTTCAGATGGAGATAACAAAGGTGTTGGATTACTTGCAAGACTCTGAGCCAGCAGATCTTCATTCATGTTGAGTAAAGAATGAAGGTATTCAGGTGAAGGTCCTGTTGTAGACTGTAATATGTTTGGAAGCAACGGTGGCTGTGGTTTTGCCTGCTCAGGTATTGGTATATCAAGTGAACCTAACCATCCAATGCCTGCTCCACTATTTCAATTTAGAATCTTTCTAATTAATAATAATCTACCTTTCTTCCCATTCTTGTCCCATTCTTTGCATGACTACTTTAAGGTTTTCTCTTTGACGTTCTAATTCCTCCAAGTTTTTGTCATAATCGATTAAAGTTTTATCCATAGAAATAAAAAGAGAGAGAGAAAGTGAAAGAAAATATGTAAAAAAAAAAGGGGAAAAATTCTATATTTTACGTCGGCGTTTTTATTACATTTATAAAATCGTAAAAAATTAAGAGATCCCTTGATCCCCCTCCTCTTTTTTTTTTTTTTTTTTTTCGCCGCCGATATCGTCGCCGCTGCTGCTTCCCCCCTTCTTTTAATCAACAAAAAAAAAAATCGATTTTTTTTTATTATTTTTAGGTTCTTATCTGCAATAACATTTGTTTATGCGTTTGACACCATTCAAGCACGAGTTTCAACGATGCTTTTAATTCAGTCAAGATGGGCGATTGGGTTTGTGTTTTGATATAATCTAAAATCACAATCTGCTTATCTTTGTAGATCCTTTAAAAAAAAAAAGATGTCAATGGTTGTTGCCATGGTAGCGCCCTCTCAACTTACACCACAGAATCCGTTTTGTTCGGTTTCACTTGATAATCCAATGCGTACAAGTTACAGGTGACAAATACATCTTGAATACAGAATTCGATGGCTGTATCTTGTTTCAGTGGCGGTGTAAAAAACTTATTGGCTTAGATTCATCTATTATACGTTTTTATGGTTACCTTTGGATGACAGACTTTGTATGGAAAGAGAGAGGCTTCATTTGGATAATCTAATGCATGAAGTGCTCTGTTCACATAACCATAAAGATCTTCCAATAACTAAACTGTTTAGTTTCACTAAAATTCATCTTTAAAACTTACTCCCACTGTTGATTGTTGATTGGTGGGTGTCTTGAAACTCTTGACTCGATCCGATGCCAACAAAAGATAATTGTTTGTTTGTTGCAACTAAAGAAAGAAGGGGGGGGGGAAATGTCAACTGTGATAGAGGAATGAATATTACTTGTTCAAGAAAATAAGGTACAGAACCCACGATGCTTGCTTTGATCGCCGTTTCTTGATGTGGCAATTTTATATTTAATTCTGCTTTATTGATACAAGTACCATTCAAAGTTAAAAAACCTTTAATAGTTTCGTTTCTATTCTGAATAAGTCATTGGTTCATTTATAAGGGAAAAATACAAAACTGTGTAAGTGGTAATGAATCTATTTTGCCTTTGTTTCTTGTAAGTTTATTTCTTATGTGTGTGTATGTGTGTGTATGTGTGTGTGTTTTTTTTTTTTTTTTTTTGTGGGCATTACTTGAATTTGTTAACAATTCTACACTTTTCTACACTATGTTAAACATGCTAATCTAAAGTTAATTACCTCAAGTTCTTTTAATGACTTGTTAAGCATGGTTGGAATGATGTCTTCAAGTAACCAATCTCTTTGTCGAACCTTTTTGTGTATGTGTTTTGAGTTTTTTTTTTTTTTTTTTTTTTTTTTCTTTTGAATACATATATTAACTTACAGCTGTGTCTTTTTCTTCTACACTAAGCATTACGAAGAAAAAAAAAAGAAAGAAAGAAAGAATCAGGTTTATACACCCAAAATGAACATAAAAGAGCCTGTTTAACAAATATATCGTGACTTTGGTTTTAAAACAAATAATGAAACCATAGACTCTTTTTTTTTTTTTTTTTTTAGACTGTGGTTGCTTTGATTCCAGCGATTCGGATCACCTAAAGATGTGTAAGAGAGTACGTAATAAAACTGCTCCGTATCAAATACTTTAATACTCATTGACATTTTTATCCAGACTACGCAGTGATATTAGTTGTACAGCTTTTTTTTTTAAAGAATATTATGATATTGCATAAAATCTTTCAAACGTCTAGCTTGTATAATAGAATCCATTGTATCTTTGTTTTCAGTTACTTTCTGAAGAGACTGGGAGGGTTCAATTAATATCGAGTATAGAATTGTTGCAAAGACGTTCTTTATTTGTACAATCTATTTCTGGAAACAGTGAACAGTCATTTCAGAAAGTAAAGTCGCTGATTTTGAATTTGATGTCGTGCAAGAAAATTGTGTATTCAACAATGATGTTTATTGATCCAAAAATAAAGACGTGTTTACGTGCCATGAACCTCGTTTGTTTTTACTTGTCGCTTAGTAATTATCCAATTAAATTCCTTGGAATTAAACCCAAAATGATGCACGTCCTAATAACGGCATCGGTAATAAAATCCTTATACAAAAAAAAAAAAAAAAAAAAATTGGCCAAAAAAGGGATGTGGTTGTGCGACAATGTCACTGTTATGGAAATCCTGTTGAAAAGATACAAGCAACACACATGATCATCCTGTTGCATTCTCACTAATAATTTGATGTCCTTTTTTGAATCAATTGCACTCAATTTTTTGGCTGTAAATAGCTGACACCAATTAGAGAGTAGGGCGAATGTCTTGGCAGGACACCGATTTCGATACCCGATAATCAACTTAAAGGGCATGTGTAACTCCACCTTGAAGAGCTTTTTTTAGTTCTTTTTTTTTTTTTTTTTTTTTTTTTTTACTTTTATTACACATGTTGATATTTCTGGCAGTTGCTTTAATTTTTGTGAATACTGTCTTGTCATCCAGCGAACTATATTGTGTTGATCATCATACACAGACATTGACCAGTTGTAAGAGTAAATATAGACGACCAGTTTCTGCCTTTGCAACAAAACCAAACAAGACAATCACCTTTGACTTGAATTGTCAAGCGAATCCAGATGACTGTCAGGGAGTTCAAGCAACATTTGAAAAAGCGATCGAGATTATATCTTCAGTGATTCAGTTGGAAACTTCGTTGATTGTCAATGCCACTTACAATTCCTTTTGTTCGGGTTCAACAACAGACTGTAGTCATTCAACCTCCATGTCAGCTATTGGACAAGCATTTCCGACCATATCTTATATCATGACAGATTCAACAGACAATGTTACTCGAATGTATCCTCAAGCTCTATTGAAACAGTTTACTCAACTTCCTATTAAACCTGGTTGGGCTCATTATGATATTAATGCACAATTCAACAGCGGTGTCAATTGGTATTTTGTAGTAAGTTTTTTTTTTTTTTTTTTTTTTGGCCTTTACTCTATTTATTCAACTCAATTGTACTTAGAATAACCCCAACCCAATCAAAGAAAACCAAACAGATTTTTTGAGAAATGTTGTTCACGAACTCTTTCACGGCCTCGGCTTCTTGAGCTCTTGGTCCAATATACTCTACACAAACATGTCACCACTTATTGACGATCTTGAACCTTTTGCAACGCCCATGTCACTTGCCACCATGAATCAGGATCCAATTAAAAACTTCGACCGACCTTTTCCCTTTTGGGGTTTTATCGAATACCCTTTTGACAAGCTGGTTTATACCGAAAACACCTCTCTTACCAGCCTAGGCCAAAAACTCAACCAATTCGGGCAATCCAACACCTTGTTTCGAAACGCACTCGATTTCGCCAACGCGTGGTACACATCCGACGCCTACCCGGTCGCCTCTCAACTCTATCACCAGATGGTAACCACCCGCGATCTCTGGATCCAGACCGACGATACTCGTCTCTGGCTCGAAAGCTCCCTCAACCCCTTTAGCCCCGGATCCTCTCTTTCTCACGTTGACTCAAGCTACGAAAACACAACTGAGTTTCTGATGATCTATCGGGCCCGTCGAGGTCTCACAGCTCACAATATTATCGGTCCTGATCTACAGCGGGTCATGGCCATCTTGGGCTATCGGATCAAGGGCTTGGATCCTGTCCAATTACCGCAATTGTCCTATTGGAATCCATCGAATAACCTGGCTGGCTCCAGTTCAAATCCCTCTCCTTCGTTGGCGAGCAAGACAGGTCCTGCTCATTCTCCGGTCACTTCATCAGCAACCTCTTTTAGTTGTTTATCAGCAACTCCATCTATGCTGATTTGTATCATTCACATCTTAATTTTATTGACTCTTGTATTATAATCATCTTCCTCATATATATATAAAAAAAAATTACTTTATTTATTCCATACATTACATATACATGTATTTTTTTTTTTTTTTTGGAAAAAGGTCCGCGATGAAAAAAGCAGCCCCCGAATAAAAAAAAAAAGTGCATAATTTTATCCTCCTTCCCCCCCCCCTTTTTTTTTGGGAAGAAAAACATGTCTTTAAAAGAAGCTCTTGGAAACTTGACTCAAAACACAAAACGTTTTGCTTCAGTCGCTTTTGCTGATTATGAATATTCACCTGAAGTTTCCCGTTTATTATCAAAACAACCCAAGTTGATTAGAGAAGCTAATGAAAGTGAATCAATGTTGTATAATTATTATAATGGTCATGAAAACATTAAAAGCATGTAATTGTCAAAAAAAAAAAAAAAACACACACACGATTGGAATATCAAGTTCACAATTTTTTTTTTAAAAAAAAATAGAATGTCTCGTTTACCGAACTTAAAAGGAGAGACTGATATAAGAAAAATACAACGTGCACTTCAAATATTGAGTGAAATAAATGATATCTGGTACTTTCGAAAAAAAAAAAAAATAACATTTTTTTTTTAATCGCATGTAATTTAGTAAAGATCAAGCTACACAACACAAGATTGATTCACTGAGTCGAGAAATTGAACAAAGAAATGAACGTATTGTCAGTTTAGATGCAAAATATACAGAGGTATATGATTTACAAAAAAAAAAAAAAAAAAAAAAAATAGAATGAGCAATTAATAATTCATTAGAAAGATGCTGAATTGGATGCCATTAATGAAAGGATTGAAATTAACAAACTAGAATATATAACAGAGGAAGCAGAGACAACAACAACAACAACAACGACAACAGCAGGTGAACAAGGAGTCTATCGAAATCTCAAACAACAATTAAAAGCACTTGATGAAAGACGAGCATCCAACCAGAGAAGGAAAAGGGAGTTGGAAGGAGAGATGAAACAAGAGAGGGATTGGTTGAATAGTCGAATGGAATTGGAGACACTCGAGAAACAGATTGCACAGATACAGCACAATATTGATGATATCTCACATGGGCCCAAGTTGAGTTCCTCGTTTTCACCCTCGACCAGGGATATCTTTATAGGACTTGAGGCACAATTGGATAAAATGTCGATGGAGGAAGAGGGCAGCCAATCAGCAGAAAAGCAAGAGTTGATGAATCTCCTGGGAGAGTTGGGAGAGAGTTTGAAGGACACAATAAAAGGAATGACAATGGCAGAAAACAAAAAGAATTCAGTACAAATGTTTAAGTAAAAAAAAAAAAAAAAAAAAAAAAAAAAGGGGTTTTATGTTTTTATTAAAATATTTATAGGGATTTGTATGTACAACTTTTATCATTAAGAGAAAAGGAAGAATATCATGTTTTGAAAAAGGAAGAGTTTGAAAAACATTTTGCTTTAAGCGATTTGAACAAAGAAGAGTTTCAAAAACACTTTGCTTTAAAGGATTTAGAAAATGTTTTTAAAGAGGGCAGTATATTACAGGCCGTAGTATTAAGTAGACTACTGGACACCAAACAACTGCCATTAAGTGAGTTAGCACAACATATGGATGAATATTCAAAGCAACACAATCTATCAGAAAAAGAAGCTAGTCAGGCTGGTATTTATAAGCTGTCTAGGGAAGGTCTTCTTGAAATTATTCGAACTGAAGAAGACACAATAGTCAAAATGACTGAATAAAAAGAACGCATTATTTATTAACGATTAAATGCCTCATCTCCACGAGCAAGCTTCATCAAATATGAAAGTACGCGTTCACCATCTACTCGAAGTCCACTGAAAAAAAAAAAAAAAAAAAATAAGCAAAGAGATTATTTTGTTGAACTTACTTGTGTGCATATTCATTTGTAATCCATTGTTGAAATCCATTGATTTCACCAGCAGTCTGCTCAGAAAGAGGAAGGTCAACGTACCTGAATAACATCCACAGGTTAGTTTATAATAATAAAAAATAATCATTACTTACATGTCATCAAAATAGCTTACACCAGCTACTTCCACATTCTCGAGTTGATTCAAACTCTTTTGATCGTAAAGCTTTCCCCAAGTCTTTTCAGCTAAGAGATCAGCCACCTTCTTGAGTGGACGAAGCTCTGAATAATCATCAAACATAAAAGGATAAATGTTTTCTCCCGTAAAATAGATGGCCTGGTCCTTTTTAAGTTTATCCATTCTCCACTCAAACTCAGAAGCAAAAGCGGGTTCTTGAATCACACGTTCAGCAGACCAACGGCTAGCCTGATCTTGACAATAAATTGCTTCGTGCAAGATGGCATAAATCACATTCGTGTCCCAACTCTGCGTTTCTTGTATGATATTCAATGTTCGATAACTCAAACGTCCCAAACGCTCGATATCATCTGCTGCAAATTGAACAATCGTGTGCACCGTGTTATATCCTCCAGATCCACCAAAGGATAAACCAAGCTGAAGGAATCGACGAGAAGAGAGAATACCGCCATTAGGTAAACTTACTTGGTTGGCCGAAAGGTATTTTATGATACGATAGACGCGATCCTGGTCTTTAGGAAACAATTTATAGTAAAGTTTGTTTTTCTTGATCGTACGAGGATAAAGGGCCCTGTAAACTTTGTCAGGTGAATCGGCCCAAGGAGGAACACCGCCGGTTATATAAGCCTTTTGAACAGACTTTGGGCTAACAAACAAATGAATATAACGTTTTTAAAAGAGAGAGAGAGAGAGAAAAAAAAAAAAAAAAAAAAAAAAAAAGCAACGTTACAATAAAGACAAGTAGGTCGTGATACAAAATCCTCCAAAACTTTGACCTAGTAAACTAATACGCTTTTCTTCATTTTCTGAACGTCCTTCTGTCAATGCTTTACGAATAAATTCACAATCCTTCACAATATTGTCTGCACGAAAATGGGACAAGTATTCGACCTGCTCTTCTTCTGTCTTTGAGGACAAGGATTCAGAAGAGATTTGAGAAGAAAGTCCGGTACCTCTTTGATCAAGTAAAAGCACTTGATAACCCTTTTCAAATGCTACTTTAATCCAACCTGAAGAACCACTTGAAGGAAGAGCACACTCGAACCCAGGTCCACCCTGAAAGAAATGAATTATATAGGCATACATCTCTCTTTAGAAAGCACCTTTTGTTTACCTGAAGGAATAAGAAGAAGGGTAATTTTTTTAAAGCATCTGTTTGACCAGGAGGAACCAGATGACGAACAAAGATTCTTATTTTTGGACTTGTTTGCTCATTATTATAATCTTTTGGAAATGTTCAACTTTTTTTTCTTCTTCTTCTTCTTCTTGTTTTGAAAGTCTTACCTAAAGGACACTGAAAGTATCTGTCATAAACTTTAGCACCAGGAATGAAAAAAGATTCTGTTGAGGGATCGTCCAAAGGATGCATTTGTTTTGTAAAGGAAGAATATTTTCTTGGTGTGACCAGTGCACTCTTTGAAAATAGGTTTAAATTCCCGCGTGGGGTTGTTCTCATTATTGTTCCATGAAAGACGCGGCAAAAGTAAATTAACATTTTTTTAAAAAAAAAAAAATAACGTCAAATAAAAGAGTCTTTCTTTTGAATCCCCCTATTTTTTATTTATTTTTTATTTTTTTTTTTGGTCTGTTGCCCCCCCCCCCCTATCACACGTGGTATGGCAGAAAGAATTAAAAAAGGACAAGTTTTTTTTTTTTCTTAAAAGTGAGACATTTGTACTACATTCGGGTGTAATCTTTACAAAGAAGCTCAGAGAACTAAAATCTTTTCATCAATTCTCTTATTGATCCAATGTGAAACAAAGAAAATAGGAAAGCTCAAAAAATTTTCCTTTTTCTCTTTCTTGAATTTTTTTTTTTTTTTTGTTTGTTTTCAAAGTGGAGGAATATTCATGTCTACCCAAAATGCTGCTTATTTCGCCAGTACAGCCTTTTGTATAGTGGCATTTATCCTTGTTATTTGTCAAGTGTATCGAAATGCCAACAAATTACGAGTATTTGTTTTACTTTATAGTCTATTCGCATTACCATCATCCATTCTCAACTCTTTAACAGCCAGGGACCCATCTTTGCTACAAGCAGACACCATCATGTTCATGATCACCAGTATATTAAAAGTAGTGTTTCACTTTGGCATGATCATCAGCGTTGGTTACAAGCTGAGAACTGACAATTTACATTGGCGACACCCACTCATTCTTGGTGGTACTTTCTTTTTAGTTTGTACCATGGCTGCACTGTTGGCACAAACGATCTATGTCGCTATTGTAGGAGCCGAGCACGAGATTCAACCTTTGAAGATCTCATTTGTGATTGGATTGATATGTGCTATTATCACGGATGTATTGGCTTTTATCTATACCTTTTTACCTCTCATTCATTGGAAAAAGGAAAAGAGGTCAACCGAAGGATTATCAAAAACAACTGCTCTGGGTGTAAGAACGCATTACTTAACAAACACAATGTCTGACTTGTCTTGATAGATTTGGTTTTTCGTGACTCAAGGTACATTTTATATCATACAAGTTGCTCTTTATATCTGGTTTGTCAGTATCAATCATTGGGAATATTTTATACTTTTATTGGCAGTGGATTATGTGATCCGATTTACTCAATATCTTTTTTATATCTGGCCACCACCTGATTGCCTTATTGGTTTCTTGGCCTCTCGTCTGTTAAGTGTCTCTGTTCATACTTCGGTCGAAGTCAATCAAAATGGTGTCTTCAAATCATCCGAAAGATACACGAAAATGTCTTCAGCCTAATCTCATTGCTGTATGAAGCAATAAAAAGAAATTCGTCATTAAAAACAATAATATACTCCATGCCAAAACAAGCTTCATTTGTACATAAATAAAAATAAAAAATTTTATCAATGAAATCATAATTAAAAACATAAATTTACACAACATTATCTTCATTAGAATAAGTTTCTATTATTCATTCATATTTTTTAATAGGCTTATCTTTTTATTTTTCAAAAAAAAAAAAAAAAAAAGGACTGAAACTGTGTAGCACGAGATCTTGATAATAATACGAAAACTTCTTTTTTATGATTAATCATTTAACAAGCCTGATGAGTTTTTTTTTATTTCCCTTTTTTCCCTGAAAAATACTTGGAAAAGAAACTGCTTTTTTTTTTTTTATTATTAGTTTCATTACACAAGAATAAGAAAAAATTGAGTCTGATATCATTATTTTAGGTTAGTACTTATTTTTAAAACGATCAATGGAGGATCTTCAATAGGTACAAATATTCATACTCACAACAACAATAAGCAATCAATGATCATAAAAAAAGGGTGGGGGGGGAGTATGTGTAATGAACCATTTTTGGTTATATATCATATACCAATCAGAAGTGTACATTCACTTATAGAATGAATGACTTTTTTTTTTATATAAACCAATTGACTTGAAATTACTATTGTCACTAATTCAAGCATATCTCTATCGCTTATCAGTTTTTCTACATAGTTTTTTTTTTTTTTTTTTTTCAAAGATAGAGATACACATTTTATCGTGACACATTGTGTTTATCAAAGACAAAAAAATCTTGTTTTTTTCTTTTTTTTTTAAAAAAAAAATCTCAAACACTAGTAATAGAACATGATGGGCTTGAAAGACAAAAAAGCATCGAGAAGCGCCTGCGTGTAACTAAATGTAAAACTTTCCAAAGTTAGATTCCCGCCCGTTGAGCCAAAGCTAAAGCCTCAAAGTATTAGCTAGAGTAGATCAAGCTTTTTTTTTTAAAAAAAAAAATAAAATAACTTAAAACTAAAGAGCGTCATATTTGTTCTTTTTGGAAACATACAGGAAATACGAAATATGTTTACGATCTTTTTTTTTTAAAAAAAATCTGAAACCATGTTCATCATTGAGTAACACGAACACACGTGATCTTTCATCATCCAGTGACGGAATATACAATGGTTACACGATCAGACACATCGATTTAAGGCTTTACCACAATTCCGTGTTTCGGCTCAAAGTCTTATTTGAAAAAAAAAAAAAAAAAAAAAAGGAAAAATGGGATAACAGGTTACATAAAAACTGAATAAAAGCTTTAGCCTCAGAAAAAAAAATTAAGGGTCTCAAAATCTGATCTCTCTAAAAAAAAAAAAAAGAAAGGTGGGACAGTTGACTTTATAATCTTGCAAATCGGACATGCATATAGAAACCTTGTGATTTTTTCTCAACACAAAAAGACAGGAGATAAGATATATATTTTTTTTTAAAAGAAAAAAAAAAAAAACAGCAAAGAGAATTCTTGAAACCACGTGATAAAAAAACAAAACCTGATTCAAGAATGAATTTTCTTAAGAAAAAAAAAAAAAAAAACACACAAATTCTTGAGTGATTACAAGTATCGCTTTTAAAATAAAACGTTCGAATTTTAATTTTCTTGTTCAAAACAACTTAGGCATTGGGTTAGCACGATTTTAAAACTATGCAAAATCATATTTGAACTATGTGCTGTGAAAGACTAAATTTACAATCGACATGAAATCAAGAAGAGGAGGAGAGGGGAAGATATAAAACCTTAACCTATTCGATATTTTCTATCGTTCCCAAATAACGTTTTATAGACTGTCTTTATGTAAATTCAAGTATTTATTACTCAACCTTTATTATATTTTGAATGACTCCGATCAGAAAGAAAATATAAAGGAATGGACAAATGAATTTATTTCTTCTTTGCCTATTATTTTCCCAAAAAAAAAAAAAAAAAATCACATAAAGAAAAAGACAGAAAAAAGTACAATTCCTACTCCAATGATCCTCTTTTGATTTGAAAAAGATTTTGTACTGGCACGCAGTTTGTGTCTCTTTCGAAGACCACAAAATTATGAGTTTGCTTTTAGCCCCCTCCCCACCTATTTCTTGTTTCCAGTGTCTACTATTAGGGACTATGTTTAAATTGACCAAAATTAGGAGCAATGCCAAGATCATACACGTCCAAAGATCAAAAACCCATACTCAAAGACAAATCATCTTTGCTAGTTACAAGAATTGGATTAAAACTTTTTCTTTGGCAAAAAAAAAAAAAAAAAAAAAAAAAAAAAAACCTTTTTTAACATACCTTTAATACATGAAAAATATGTCTGTGTTTTACTTTAAAAAATTTGAAGCAAACAACTTTACTCTCCCAGTAACTAATATGTACTTGATTTAATTGAAAAAAAAAAAGAGAGAATTTCTTTTACGATAACAAAGGCATATCGTTTCAATTTGTATAGGACTATTCCTTAGCAACAAGTCAGTCAACTTTCATTTAGAAGATATATAATAGGCATCTATTTTTTTTTTTTTTTTTTTTTTTT
>JNDS01005488.1:0-67535 GCA_000697035.1 Rhizopus stolonifer B9770
TTTTCCTCTTATTATTATTATTATTATTATTATTATTATTATTATTATTATTATTATTATTATTAGGACGTTGTGATTGCAAGTGCAGTAAGAACGCCTGTTGGATGCTTTAACGGTTCCTTGAAATCCTTTTCGGCAACACAACTTGGTTCTATTGCAGCTAGGGCAGCCATCGAAAGAGCAGGTTAGAAAAAAAAAAAAAAAATGTAATTTTTAAATCAACATCTCTTAGGCATTTCCCCTCAGGATGTAGAAGAAGCTTATTTTGGTAATGTTCTTCAAGCCAATTTAGGTCAATCTCCAGCTCGACAAGCCATTTTGGGTGCAGGTTGTCCTGATACGACAGAAGCAACTACCATTAACAAAGTATGTTCATCTGGCATGAAATCTGTCATGTTGGCTACCCAGGCTATTAAAAATGGAGATCGTCAAATAATGGTAGCAGGTGGTATGGAAAGTATGTCCAATGCACCGTAAGTTTTTTTTTTTTTTTCTTTTTTTTTTTTTTTTAAGCACCACCAAATTTGGGAGATTAAAATTTATCGGGAATTAGTTTTTATGCATCAAGAAATATTGCTTATGGTCATCAACAATTGAATGATTCAATTATTAAAGATGGCCTTTGGGATGCTTATAATAACATTCATATGGTAAATCGTTTGTTACCTAGAAATAAGCTTAATTCGAAACATAGGGTTCATGTGCTGAAAATACAGCTACAAATTATAATATCTCTAGAGAAGATCAAGATGAACATGCTATCGAATCATATAAACGTGCTGCCAAAGCATGGGAGGTAATAATAATCATAATAATAATAATCATAAAACGTAAATTGACTGTGTATCAGAATGGTATGTTTGAAAATGAAATTGTACCCGTGACTCTCAAGACAAAGAAGAGCGAGACGGTGATTAAGGTAGACGAAGAATTTACGAACGTAAAGTATGACAAGATCAAATCATTGCGTCCTGTGTTCAAAAAGGATGGTACAGTAACTGCTGCCAACGCAAGTACTTTGAATGATGGTGCTTCTGCTTTGGTGTTGATGTCACGTGCAAAGGCAGATGCTTTGGGTGTCAAGCCATTGGCTCGTATTATTTCCTATGCAGATGCCGCTACCGCCCCTATTGATTTCACCATTGCTCCTTCCAAGGCATTACCTATTGCTCTTGAAAAGGCTGGATTGACCACAGATGACATTAGTAAGTTTGAATTGAACGAAGCTTTTAGTGTGGTGGCTCGTGTTAATGAGAGGGTAAGAAAGTAAGGCTTCTCAGATATTAAAAGTGAGTGTTTTTAGATTATGAAGTTGGATCCTAGTAAAGTGAATGTGTCAGGCGGTGCAGTTGCCTTGGGTCATGCTATTGGGTAAATAGATAGCCTGCGAATAGTGTATTGATTTTTTTTTTTTTTTTTTTTAGATCGTCTGGAGCACGTATCCTTGTCACTTTGACACATCTTTTAAAATCTGGTGAATTCGGAGCTGCTGGAGTCTGTAATGGAGGAGGAGCGGCTTCTTCAATTATTATTCAAAGAGAATAATAATAATAATAATAATAATAAAAGGGGATTGTCAGTCTGCATAAGATCCAGAAAAAAAAAAAAAAAAAAAGATCTACGTTCTGCATAAAATTTCTATAAATAATTTATTTGGGAACACAACCCCAGGTGTGATAGACATTACTAAAGGGTTTATATTCATCTAGTTCATCCATCATTATTTTTACGTTCCTTTTATAGTCTTGAACGGTCAAACCCATTAATTCCAACATGAAAGGTTCAGCAGAATCAAAAAAGGATTCATAATTCTGTTTCCATAGATTACCAATGTCCAGCCCCCAAGAACCAATGGGGATAGATACAAATCGAGTCTGAATATCGCGAAAACCAGCGTCGGATAATAATCGTTTTGTTTGTGTTCCTACTGTGGCATCTATACCGAGTTTTTCTTCCAATACTTTTCTAACTAATTGAATTAGTTGTTGATTTTTTTTAGAATTAAAACTTACTTTGTTCCATCCAACGTTGGCTTTCAGGACCCATATTTTGTGGTGGAAATTCAACTTCAAGTAATTGAACATATCCACCTGGTTTACTTATTCGCTTGAATTCCGCTAGCACCTCGGGCCATTCATTCTTTTTATAAACAAACATCATGATCCACTCTATGATGAGATCAAATGTGTTTTCGGCAAAAGGTAATGTCTTGTCTTGTTGTATATTGTGTGGTTTAAATGTGAAATTCTTGTATTTTTCTTCAATGGATTCTATTCTTTCATCATCAAAGGAACTACTTTGTGGTAACAAGTTACAGGTGTCTGCTAAAGTAAATTTTGATTGAACGAAATCTTGGGCCATATCAAGAATTGGATGACCATCCTATTATAAATCTAAGTCTATGATCTTTATAGACAATAATTACCCATAATCCAGGTCCACAACTAGATAGAAAGAAAATTAAGGAGGGGAAAATAAGAAGATGATATTATATTATTCCTTACTTGACATTAAGTACTTCAATTCCTTCAAATAATCTTGCTCTTAACGGTGTTGGAACGATATGACGACTACAAAAAAAAAAAAAAAAAAAATCTAATTATTATTATTATTATTAATATTATTTTACGTTGAAAAAGCCCATCTGAGAACATAAAGTTCAACCTTGTGTCTATCTTGTTCGGGTTGATCATTTGGTAAATAATAATCCGCACTCTATCCTTAGTGATGTTAGAAAACAATTGGGTGACTGTAATATGTTTACTTTAATATTAAATGGTTTTTGATGATGACTCCATGTAAATCTAACTTTTGAGCTCTTTTGACATACAAGATCCTCATCTTTTATTCGTGGAATCGTATCCGATTGTGTTGTATCTGGCTTTTTGTTTTTTGAACTCGTCCTTTGTTTACTCGGTAAAAGATGTTTAGGAACTCTTGTTTTCGACTTTTCTTCATTCGATAATAAATTGCCCATCTAAATATATTTATAGCAAAAAAAAAAAAAAAAAAAAAAAAAAAAAGAAAAAAAAAAAATTTTTTTTTTTTTTTTTTTTTTCATGATCAAAAAGGTAGTGCAACATTGAAATCATGTGTACCATCCTCCCATTCCCCATGCACATTTGGAGCTTTAAATATATGTGTGATACAACTTCCGATAGAACAAAAGCTCCTTATTTTGTAAGCGTGTTTGTTAAAAAAAATTAATACAAGTCTCATTATTTATGCATATTCTTATAAAAAAAAAAAAAAAAAAAACTAAAACCTGATCGGTGATTTACAGATACTTGTCAGTCTTTTTGTTATTGTGTAATTTTCAACAAATCATGAAACATCCCGTTTTATGTTTTTTTTTTTTTTTTTTTTTTTTTCACTACGTCATCCTTTTTACTTCTAAAATCATATTTTAGGTGATGACATACCTCCCTCCTTTTGAATAATAAATCTAACAATTAGAATCTTCAAAGAAAAAGAGAAAAAGAAAGCTCGTGCTTCTTTTCCTATTATGATAAACTAAAACCCAAACTGAAACTAACTTGAACTTTTTGGTGTATTTTCTACCTTAAAAGGCCTACCATGTCACTCATCTTTTATGTTACACTACACAAAAGGATCGTAAACAAATTCACAAGAATATCCGGAGAAATAATATCCGCTGACAAATTTGATAAAGATTGAAGCATTTTTTTTTTTTTTTTTTTTTGGGATTACTATCGAAGCTAATCGCCTTTTTAAAAATTAACCTTCCGTTTTTACAATATTTTTGTTTTTTTAAAAAAGGGGGAAGGTGTGATTCATCATGTCCACTTTAGAATTTCAACAAGATATCTCACCTACGAACCTTATAAGAGGTAAAGAAAAATGGGGGGGGGGAAAGAAAGAAAATACTTATTTGCTAGGTATTATTGAGGATTTGTTCTCATACAATACAATCAATAGAAAACGAGTATTGGAATATTATTTCTTTCAAGATAGTACTTATGCTTCACCTTCTATAACAGTAAGTGGTGTAGATCATATACAACAGTAAATATCTCTTTTCTATTTGGTGAGAGGGATAATGCTTTACTTACATTTAGTTTATATACTGTTTGGGAAGCTTTTAATAGAACCCAACCAACTATCACCAATATCGTCTTTGATGGGTAAATATTTATTCATGTGAACAGATGGGTTGAACAACAAAATAGACAAACAGCCGTCATTCATTTTATCCATAACGTATCACCTACCATTATACCTTGGATTAATGTTCAAGTACCTGCATTGACTACACTTTATTTTAAAGAAACAGAAACAGACAGCGGATTATTAAAGGTTTATAAACAAGAAGACAGTTGGACACTAGAAGGTAACCTAGAACAAGAGCAACTAGACCCTAACACATGAAAAGGTTTAATCCAAGCTATTCCGATCGTATCCTTTTGGTATAACCATGTACTGCGTGTGTTTATGGGTAAGCTATTGGCTACCACTGGAGATATTCTTAATTCTGCTTATATGCACGCAAACAAGATTACCAGCCAAAGTAAAGAGATGCAACAACTCGGTCAAGGTTTGACTGTTGAAAATCTACAGAGACTCGAATATGATTCGAGGTCATGGAAAGAATGTTATATTGAAACTTTTGATGACGAGGATTCCATCACCTTACAAGAACATATTTATTTGGAAGAACAATAAAAAACAACTATTTTCCACATGTATGTTCACGAGCATTCACATCCTTTGGGGCATATCCTTGTTCCCAAGCCAAAAGATAATCCCAGTGTGGATTGATATGATCTTGCGTTTTATAAGTCCAATAGAACCAGCCAATACCATATTCGTAAGCGTCCATTTGTTTCTCCATAAACTCTAGTAGAAATTGCTTGTATTCGTCTGTAAACTTTCTCCAGTCGTCTACTCCTTTACAAGTACAGGTGGGACAGACAGGATGAGGAGTGGGACCCTCTTGTTCCAATGTGCCGTCGTATCTTGCCCCTAATCCCATCCCGTTCAGATATTTACCACAATCATTCGTAGCCACCGAAAATTCCCCCACCATCGTAGGCCCTGTTAAGCTGTTAGATTCATTCAGGTCTCTTTTCCATGCTTGACAGGGGAAGTTCACCTGTGTCTGTCTAGGCATAGCCACAAGATCATCATCAAAGATCATATAAAGATGTGTTTCTATAATATAAGTTATTCGGTTTTGCTCAAATCCACTTACCTAAAACCGTTTTTTCAAACGTCTTTCCAAAAAACCCACGCCAACGAGGCAACGGGATAAAGCCATCATGAAACGTCAATAAGGGAGCGGCCTGTTCACCCAAGAGTTTATGAATAGAATCATAGGTATCTTGATACCATTTCCGAACTTTAGCTTCCGGAATAGACATCATCGCCGGCTCATTCAGCACCCCAAAGATAGGCACCACATGCGACCACTCTGGCTTGCTAAAGAACTGAATCATATCCGATACCAAACCAGTCGTCCTTTCCGCATTCAAATCCCCCAAAGTCCCATTCAAAAAACCCACTGTGCCTGACCTGCCCGAATGGTTCCAGCCATTTTGCGATCCAGGCGCCGTATGCAACTCCACCATCACTCTCAACCCGTACTTGCGCGCCCACTGAACTCCTCTCAATAGATACTGCCATGACAAATGAGGTACAAACGGTTCCCCCTCAAACACCTGTAACGCCCAATGCCCGGTCGGAATCCGCACATGGTTGAACCCCATCTGTGCTATCTTTTGAAAATCTTCTTCGACAATAAACGTCTCATAATGCTCTTTGAGTTGTCGCTTGGCCTCGTCCGCGCCCAGACGTTCGCAGAGCTGCCATTCGTCTAGGGCCGGGATCGGGTGGTTGTCGATCTTTTGTTCAAAGAGCTTGGGCGTGATGAAGGGTTCCAGAACAAGCCAGCCCCCGAGGTTGATGCCTCGGATCCGGTGTTGGCCGTTATAACTAAAGCTTTGGTTCAGGGCTGGTGCGTAGCTGTTGCTGCGGGTCGTGTCGTCAAAGGGGTCTCTGTAGCCTGGGGTGCCAGGGGTCGATATACGGTGTTGGTCGTCGTCTAGGTGCTTGGGGCGTCTGGCAGCTCTGCTGTTCACACCCGATAGAACAATGGGAGTCAATATCAAGGCTAAAACACTCAGGAGTCCAAAGGTGACAATGATGGCTAGTAGCCGTGAATCGAAGCTACGGATTTTTTCTAGAAGCGTCTGTGGTTTTTGTTGTTTTTCATCCTTGTGTTCAGCTTGAGGACCTGGTGGTAAGGTATTTAATTATGTTATATATATATATATATATATATGATCTTACTTTCCATACTGAATAATATAGAGAGGGGGGAAAAAGGGAAAAATGTTAGTATGGATCCTTTTTAAAATATATCGATTTGAACAGACACATATTTTCTGAAATTATTTAGAATTTATTATTATTTAACAACAACCACCTGCTTGTTTAGGTTCAAGAGAAGCACCTTGACCGACCTTGACAGTAGATTTTGATTGTGTTTGCATGGTAGTACCCATACGATCTTTAATTTGCTTTGCCATAGTCAAGAAAGCCTGTTCTACATTCGTAGCATCCTTGGCAGATGTTTCCAAAAGGGGTATCTTGATAGACTCTGCAAACTCTTGTGCTTGTTCTGTACTAACAGACTTGTTGCTCAAATCGCTCTTGTTACCTACCAGTAACTTATTCACTCCTTCAGCTGCATATCGATCAATTTCTTGTAACCATTGTTTAACATGTTGGAAAGAATCCTCGTCAGTCACATCATAGACTACAATAATACCATGTGCTCCTCGATAATAAGATGAAGTAATCGTACGGAAACGCTCTTGTCCTGCAGTATCCCACTATACATTTTTTTTTTTTAAAAAAAAAAGATGTCTATTGTTATTTCCTTACAATTTGAAGTTTCACTGTTTTGCCTTCTAATTCAATAGTTCTAATTTTCTATTTTATATTTATATATATGAACTTTGAGCCCTTTTTCCATTTTTATATGCATTTCTCACTTACGAAATCAACACCAATAGTGGAGATGTAACTTTCAGTATAAGTGTCATCTGCGAAACGAAGTAAAAGACAAGACTTTCCAACACCAGAGTCACCAATCAATAAAAGCTTAAACAAATAATCACTATGAAATGTTTTACTCAAGTGTTAATCTTTTTTTTTTTTTTTTTTTTTTTTTTTTTACTATTCAGGGTTCATTGTAAAGTTAAAATAATGAAAAAAGAAAAAAGAAAATGAATCCAAAGTGTTTTCTTTCTAGGAACCACCAATCAAGTGAAGGAGAAATGTGTGTCGGGTAATCAATTCATACGCGGTTACGTAGGGGGTACATTTAAGCGAAACTTTTGTGTGGCCCCAAATTTATACCTTAATTTTGGTTGGTTGCATTTTTTTTTTATTTTTTTATCTCCCCCCCCCCCTTCTCTCTCTTAGAGTTCAAACAACAACTTTAAATTCCTTACATTTTTATTGAAAGTTCTATATACAACATGGGTGCAAGTACTTCGAAGGTAGCAAGAAAATTACCAACCAAAGCGCGTCCAGAGACTCTAAAAAACGCACCTGTTGAATCACCTTCGACTTTACAAGCACAAATCCAAGCAGCTTCAGGTAATAAAAAACACAAATTTACAAGTTTTTTTTTTTTGTTCTTAACTTTCTTAATTCTCATAGAATTGAAGTCTGAATTTATTGAGCAAGACAGTCGCGATCCTCATTTGGATCAACACTTAAAAACCATTGGCACTGTTTCTATTCCACCTACAATAACAAAAATGAGAACAGTAAGATCTTTGTATATACAAGTTTGAATTTCTTACTGTTGTTTAGTCTGATGCCATGTTGGGTATTGTCAATGAAAGAAGAAAAGCCGACGAAGAACAATTGCTTGCAGAAGGCAACATTTCCATCGATGCCATTTATTCCTTACTAGAAGAAAGAAAGAGATTGGAACCCGGACAGGTGGATCATGTAAAAGAACAATGGGTTCAGAAATACAGTTTGGATCGGGATACTTTGTCTAGTGTGCTAAAGTATTATAATACAGTGGCTGTCATGCCTGTGGCCGTGGGTGATAAAGAGGATAGACGAGCAGGTGTTTGGGTGACTGATAAGGTGGATTGGGAAGCTAAAGTGAGGCAGGTGGAGGAACGCAACTTGAGAATTGAGAAAGCTAAAAAGGAGGCTTTAAAGGATAATAATCGTGCAAGGGCTGAAAAGGAAAGTACCAGTACACAAGAAAAGAAATTAAAAGATTTATTTGAGGAAGATCTTTAGAGATCTTAAAAAAAAAAAAAAAAAAAAACAGAAAGAAATATTGCTTATTATTACAAACTTTTTTCTATTTGTATTTATATAATTCGTGGGGTATATTAGACGGTTCCACTAGCATTAATGAACTTTAACAATGATTGATCAAATTGGTCTGAACGAATGGGCATTTCAGGTGTATGAAAAGGGTTTTTCATAACAAAATCACTGTACAGGTCGTATATTCTCTTCATATGAGCGTCGACATTGTTGAGTTGTGGTGAAGTAATGAGAAGAAATTTCGTTCCTTTGTAATATTTTCAGTTACATGATGAACATATTCTTCTTACCTGTTAAACTTTGGTTACAATAAAGTTTGAAGTTTTCTGCTTCAAGCATTTCTATTCCAGAAGAATTATGAAGAGGAGAAATTTTTGAGGTGATTGCATGAACACTTTGTAATGTTTTTTTTTTTGAGTTGATGTTTAACACTTTTTTTTAAAAAATTACCCATGAAAAGTACCAGCCAAAACAAGATATTCATTGCTTGATAGCTTCTCGAGTTGGTTTGAAAAGTCTTTTTGATAAACAAGACCACCTGCCTTATTAATGATATATAAAGAATAAACTGTAGCCATTATTTATTTATTTTTATGAAAAAAAAGATTTCAGCACTTAATTGTTATTTTTTTTTTTTTGGATGAATTAAAATTAAAATTCAGATAACATGCCTACCTTTTTTGGATGAAATGAGAACCTTTTCTTAGAAATTTATGGAGAAGAATAGTCAACGTCATTTACTGCACTTTAATTTTTTTTAGAACGAAAAGGGTAATACTTATCACTTGTAGATTAACAACTTCCACAATAATCAATCATTCTTTTATTTTTTACACAATTCTAGTCCTGTTTCTTTGATTTTATATCTAGTTCTGTCATATATCTATGTATAAAGCAAATATTTATGAGAAACAGGCATGTGTGCTCCATAAAGAAAGCAAAAGAATCAAACGATAAACACGCAGATATATACATGGCTCTGAAATATAATTAACATCAGCTTTCTCAAATTTCTTTATCGTGATGTTAGATGTAAATTTATAGACTACAAACAGATAGGTCGTTATACAAAGGACTATCATAGATGTAGTCTTTACAAAGAAGATTATGCTGATCAACGTTCATACTGTTCCTTTTTTTTTTTAAAAAAAATCTATATATAATCTTTATTTTTTACTGTATAACGGTGCATCTTTCCCTTCTGAATTATTCAATTTTTTCTACTCGGAATACTTTCAAAACAAAGGCCCTTCTGCTACTTATCCCATTACTCTTGTTTCTGGTGCAAGCGCCTGTCTCTCATAAGCTTGTGCTAAGGTTTCAGCCTCATATATTAATGTTATTGTAGAAAATTTTGAGGCTAAGGTGTTAAGATACAACAGATATGTTTTATAGAAAACAATTGCAGTAATGGCTGACATTTACTAATTTTTAACATATATGAGTAGTACATATGAATCAGTCTTTATTTATTTTATATAAAGCATGAAGCCAAAGTTTATCAGTGATGTTACAATCAAGTACTTCTATCGGTTCATATGCCAAGAAAAGACCATATACACTAATGGTAAAGTGTTAACAGGAAACGTGAAAGCGCAAATTATTGATTTCTGTTTATCTTTGAAAGAAAAATTGAATTTAAGAGTAAAATTGTCGAATTTGTCAGAGCCTCCCTGCGAAATTATTCCTGTTTCTTCTCTATATCCTTTTCAGAAGTTGAAGAAGAACATCATACTCACAAGCCGTTTGGCATAAGAAGACTCTCGCTTTCTAAACTGTCATCCGTCTGACCATGAACGAGTTTATATTGGCTATTTATTGTTCTCAATGTCAATACTCTTAGAGCATTTGTGGAGGAAATTTTGCCCGCATGGTTCAATCCTTAGCTAAGAATGTTTTACCGTATCTTTAAGTTTGAGAAACTTCTCTATATAAGGTAGTCTTAGATCAAACTTTCATATTTATTGTAGAAAGATAACAAAAGGGTTTCTTTCTAGTAATTTGGAAAAAATACTGCCCTTTGATGATGACCAAAAACTTTTTGGCAATATAATCAGAACAAATAGCCATAGAGTTGATCTTTATCTTACAAAAAAATGTCATCACAGTCAATTAATGAGGAGAATTTTAGAAATTTCAGCTTGACTTCAGAGGATTTTGACTCTACAGAAATGACTTCTACATATTTACCAATTTCTTTGGACCCTAGGTGAAAAACTATGTTTCAAACAACAGTTGCTTCTAAAAACGGTGCTGCTCAATTCAGATGATATACTATGAAGAGATACTACCATCCTGCACGATCTACCAAGATCCAAGTTCAACTGACAAGGAATAAAAGGAAAATAGAAATAGAGGAACTTGAAACATGCATATTATCATCCAAAACTGCCAACATTGATAATTACCAGCTTTATATAAGATGCATGTTTACACATTTGGATAAGTTTTTTTTTTTTTTTTTTTCATTTTTTACGGCTCGAGTTCAGCCAAATATCGATTTATGTTGTACCAGGGAAAGCAGAAGACCCTAGAATTTATAATAAACTTGCTTATCAATAGCGGAAGCAACTATGACAAAAAGAAACGAAATAAGAAAAAGAAAAGAGGCAGAGCAACAAAGGAACAAAACGAAAGGGTAAGGAGAAGGAATATCCTTAAAAAAGCAATTAAAAAAAAGTAATACCAAACATATTATTGTTCACACTAATCAGGATGACCATATTTATACATATTCTATATTGTAGAAAAAACAAGTTTATGCCAGAATAATTCAATACAAAGAAAAGGCTCTATTGGTTGTATTTGGTGCTGGTATGTTCGGCAAGGACAAAGTTAGGCTGCGGGTCAATCGCAGAGGTACAGTCGCTGTCACCATTGATGAATACCTCACCTCGCAGATATACATTTTCTGCGATAATAAAGCATTGCAAGGTGGCTGTAATAGGAAGAATTTCCTTGTTTGTACAACATATGAAAAGCTTTAGTAAAGGGATGCAGATGGAGCAAGAAATATGTTGGCAGTAGCAAGTTCTGTGTGAAAGACGAGGGATGCATCACATATCTTCAAGAAAGCCATTGCAACCTCAATATCAGTAACCGAACTATCTGCTTAATTAAAATATAAAATTGTCGTACCAGGCACGTTCTGTCTTTTTAAAACTTTAGATTTTCTACAGGTAAGATATTCAAAATCTATTACACAATTTTCTCAATCTCTGTCTTTTTCGTCTGAAACTTATTCACATTTTATCCAAAAATAATAGCTAAATTATCTGAAATTTAACTTTGATTCGTCCAAAAAAACACTAATTTCCGAATTTGAAGTAGAAAACTGCATTAAAAAACCCAAAAACATTTTGCAGATGTTAAATATGTTTTATGTATTTTTTATTATTTTCGTACATCCCCTTTTTTTTATCCAATTTACGCATTTTTCAATAAACATTCAAGATCTTTTAGAGAAAGTGATTGATAAAGTAGTTTGAAGTCGGGAGATTAAAAAAAAAATATTTTAATGGGATAGAAATCAGCAACAAAGGAATCTTTGCTATCCGCAAAAAAAAAAGGTTCAAGTGTTTTTATGCGTTTTTCTTTTTGGTATTTTAAAAATGAAAGAACGAAGGATATTGCCGAGTTCTCTTAAAAAATATGAAAAATATATCAAAGAGCCTACTTTTCTACTGACAGAACCAGTCCATATCGAGGAAGATATTTTGGATAATTCAGTAAAGACCCAACAGGCACAAGTGCTTACAATGGAATCTGTTCGCATAGACTTTCCTTTGAAACCATGTAAGAATTCCCCCAACAAGAGTCCGAGATTTGTTGAATTGACATTTTTATAAAAAAGATCCCGCACAATTGCAGATGATGTCTAAAGTAAAAAAAAAAAAAAAAGAAAGAAAGACAAGATTTCTAAAGTTTGATAAACTACTGTAGATCATCCATGCTTTAAATAACTCTGAAAATGCATTATTGGAAAGCCCAACAGGTAATTCCCCCCTAATTTTATAATTTGGTAACAAAATAATATTTATCTTTCCCATAGGCTCGGGAAAATCACTCGCCTTACTTTGTGCAGCCCTAGGTATACCATAACAATATATAGAATTACATTGACGCAAGTAGCATGGAGAGAAAATGAACGAAAAAAGCTTGAGCAAGGATCAGAAGAGCAATCCGAGGTAACTATCGGAAAAAGAGAAAGACCACCTGCACCTGAAGATTGGGCCAAACGGTTCAAGTGTGAAGAAACCGAAGGGTCTTGTTTGCCTGAAACAGAGTATGATCCACCACCCCCTAAAATTTCAAAGCCAAGCAATTATCTTATCAATAAAAAACTACCACGTATTTTTGTTGGAAGTAGAACGTAAGTGATATCAAATTTGGGAGAAAAGGTTTCTAACAAAAAGTATGCTCAGCCATAGGCAATTGACACAGTTAATTTCTGAGTTGAAAAGAAATACTCAATATACCCCACGTAAGTTGCACAACGTTTAAACATCATCCTGAACTTTTTTATAACTTAGGTATCACTGTCCTTGGAAGTCGAGATCAGCTATGTAGTAAGTAGAATAAGTCAATGATTTATTCTGGTTTAATTAAGCTTAACATAGTTCATCCTCGAGTATCTAAAACCTCAAACAAAAATGAAGAATGGTAAGGAAACAAATGACGATAAGACGTTAACTCTCTTTTTAACATAGTGCGACACTTTTAGATAAACAAGGATGCGATTATGCTCCTAATACTGCAAAAATATTAAAAAACCCTATGTTAAGAACCACACATCGTGTCTGGGACATTGAAGATATGGTGACTTTGGGAAAGAAAGTGCAAGGTGATTTAAAAATTAGGTTTAATTGTATTCATATTCACACGTGATAATAATAGGGTGTCCTTATTATGCAGCTAGAAAACTTTACGAAAGTGCAGAAGTAATATTTTGTCCTTACAATTATATTCTTGACCCGGGTACATAAACAAGTAGAAGATATATATGTATATTGTTGAAATTAACGTCGTATACAGTCATAAGAAAACTTTTGGATATTAACTTGAAAGAAAGTATTGTTATATTGGATGAAGGTATGTCAATTTTAATTGATAATTAAATGGAAATGTCTTACATGTTTGTTTTAAAGCTCATAATATGGAAGACGCTGCTCGTTCTGCCGGATCCTTTGAAATCGATGATAAAACTTTGAATTTAGTGAAAATTGAGTTGACTTCAATCATTAAAGGAGGGTTTAAGATTGAGACTTATAGAGTGATTAATGCTTATAGAGTGATTGAATGTGTGAGTTTTTTAATTTGATTTTTTTTATACAATACTAAGTCCGATTTGATGTAGTTATTTGACAGTTTATGGGGATTCATTAATTCACCAAACAACACGTATGAAACTAGCGATTTTAACAGGCGTATTAACATGTGAGTCTATACCTTTTTTTTTGTTTATCATCTATTTTTTTTTAATTTTTGGGATTAGTTGGTCAGGTTCAAAGATGATCAGAAAGCTACAAGAATTGAATATTACGGACGACGTATTTACAAACGAGCTTATCCCCGCTTACAAGATCGTCTCGAATCATGCGGAAATGATTAGAAAAGAAAAGGAAAATAATGTGATTAATAATGAACTGGAAACGGGTGATTCACAAGTCAAGATCTACAGACGAGAATGTTTATCCAATAATTCATTGATGATTGTGCGAAGTATTTTCATGGTCTTTAGATTTCTTTTTCGCAATGATCGGAATTATGTCGACGATTATCGAATGGCACTCATGAAAAGGATAGAAATGGAAGGAAATGGGAATAAAAAGAGAAAGCCAAATCCGGATTCAGTATGGCAATACAAGTTGGGATTTTGGTAAATACAGGTTATATAACGGTGGATTATGTTCTTAATTTTTTTTCAAAAAAAAAAAAAAAAAAGGTGCTTAAATCCCGGTGTAATTTTTCAGGACATGTGTGCATCGACAAAGTCTGTTATTCTAACAAGTGGAACTCTATCACCTGTAAGTTGTTGATTTGAAAATTTGCAAGAAAACTCAATTTTTTTAGATGGACACATTTGCATCAGAACTGGAAACAAGTTTGTAAAGAATATATAATAAATCAATGAATGATTTAACCCATGTACACATAGTCCAGGAAAGCTTGAAGCTAATCACGTTATTGAACCATCACAAGTTTGGGTTTCTTGTATTCCTGTCGGGTACGTGTGATATAAATCAATATCAACTGATTTATTCTTTTTAAAAACAAAACAGCCCAAAAGGATCATCTTTACGGGGTGTTTACTCCAATATAGAAGGTACAGAATATCAAGATGATGTTGGTGAAGGTATGTGTAAAGTAAGCCTAAATTCTTGATTCTAATTTCTATATTAGCACTTTGTGAAATAGCCGAGACTGTTCCTTTCGGTTTACTTTGTTTTGTACCTTCGTATAAAGTTTTAGATAATCTCATGGCTAGATGGAGGGTGAGTTCTCGCTTTTTATTTAGAAGCAAAAAAATTGACTTTTTTTGGTGCAGAAAACTGGTGTATCAGACCGATTAAAAAACAAAAAACTTGTCTTGCGTGGTAAATAAAATAAAAAAAAAAAAAAAAAAAAAAAAGAGGGGAGTAAACATCAAATTTGCTTTAATACTTTTTTTTTTTTTGAAAAAAATAGAACCCAAAGGTTCTGATAAAAGAAAATTTGAAAGGGAAATACACCAATTTTACAAACATATCGAAGACGCTGTTAGCTGTCCAGATGAGGAAGGGCAGGATGGTGCCATTTTTTTCGCTGTAAGTATTGTACATTTCTTTATCCCCCTTTCATTTATATTCAAAAAATTGGTTAGGTCTACAGAGGCAAAATCAGTGAAGGCATTGATTTTACAAATGAATATTGTCGAGCCGTTGTTGCCCTTGGAATTCCATATCCTGGAATGTAGTTATTTTTTCCCTTAAAAGATAAAAGCGTACGGGAAAACTAACAATGATTGTTTGTAGAAAAGACATGGAAGTCAAACTGAAAAAGGAGTACAATGATATGAAGCGGAAAAATATGCATGACAATAATATTCTAAGTGGAAGCGATTGGTATTCTATCCAGGCTTTTAGAGGTATATATATATATTGATAATGTACTCTGTGAATATTACTAAAATTTTAAAAAAATGTAGCAATAAATCAAGCATTGGGAAGATGTATAAGACACAAGAACGTATGTTGTAACCCACGTATAATATTTCTTTAGAATATCTAATGAATATATACAACACAGGATTGGGGTGCCATCATCCTTCTAGAAGATCGGTTCCAAGAAGAAAAGAACCTAAAGGGACTATCTAAATGGCTGAGAAATAGAGTTCAAGTAAACAACAGTTTTCATGAAGGGATATCAAGTTTACAAAAATTTGTTCAAACTCGATTGGCTATTGATAAGGAGGCCGCTGCTCTTCTTGCCGAAAATGCTAAAAAAGACCAACAGGTTGCTCTACCTTCACAAAGTGCCAATACCACCCAAGAAACGACTATAATAAAAGATGAAGAAGTAGAAAATACAGTACCTCCTTTATCTCAAAATTTCTCGGAGGATACTAGTCTAGACGGTATCATCGCTGAAACATTGAATTCGATTATAGAGACCGAAAAAAGGCTTGAGTCTAATTACTTGGCTTACAAAAATGCGTCCCGAAGAGAAGCTACTTTTCCTGATTTCACTCCTGTTGTCCCTTCCGCTGCTTGTGCTATTACTGAAACTGTTTCTCAACTTATTGTAAACCATATTACAAATCCTATTAGAGATTCCATTGTAAGTCCTATTACGAACCCTATATCAAATCCTATCACAAACCCTATTGTAAATCCCACTGCAAATCCCATTGTAAATCCCATTACGTGTCCTATCTCAAAACCTGTAACTGGACTCCCTTTTATTACACAAAACGATAACATTTCTACTACAAAAGAAGAAAGCGACACACAAGACAACACCATCCAAGCCTTAAAAGAGAAAACTGATACAAGAGGCAAACATCTTCATACTTTAGAAGAAAAAATCGATACACAAGACAGTGACTACCATACCTTAGAAGAAGAAGATATTACCCAAATAACTACTAAGCTTATCCCAAAAATTGAAAACAAGATGGACTCAATCTCAATTGCAGACAATCAAGGTTTCTCGGGCATCACATCAACTATTGACGTACAACATACGACTCTTTCTGCTCCTTCAAAAGAAAATCGAAATCATTATGAATCCTATACCTCTAAAGGTAACACCATCTATAAGGAACAAAACTCACAAAGCCCAAAAAATTCCAAGAAATCGTTCAAAGACTTGGATGATGTATTCAAAGACATTGAAAACGATACGAATGACGATGCTTACGATGAGATTTACGATGACATGGACTATGGCATGGATAATGACTTGAATGATGACATGAATGCTATATTCAAAGACATGGGTGATGGTATGGATGATGATTTGAATGATGATATGGATGCTATATTCAAAGACATGTATCTCCAAGAATCACATATCCCAACAGCCCATTCTTCATCCAATAGTTTTCAACACAAAGGGAACAATGTATATCCTGTTCTTTGCAAAGACTGCCAATGTACTTTGATGATAGGAAACATTAATTTCCTAAAGATTTCAAATGATCCTCTGTTGAATTGTATGGTCAGCTTAACCAAGAAGGGTGACCTTATCGTGGAGGTAGAAAACCCAAGCAGTTGGGAAACATTTGGTTTATGTATGGATGCATCCCAATTACCAAATGAAACACAAGTATATATGAACAGAGTCGATCAATTGTTTTATCAAAAGATCAATTGTAACTGCGGAAAACTTTGCGGGATCATTGTATGTGGTGCAATGGTAATTGAAAAACAAATTCACGTAGGCAAAGTGCTTTTATTGAATAGTGCAATCGTCACTCAAAAGGAAAAAGCACAAGTGGGTTCTGTAGACATAGAGGATGATGATGAGCTATGGGGGGATATCTCTCCTTCAGAAGTACACCAGATGGTCATTTCTTCTCAAATGCTGCAATAAATACATAATCTTTTTTTTTTTTTTTTTTTCTTTTTGACATTATCATAAGCAGAGTATATTGCTTGGCCATTGGATTTTATTTTGCCTTTTTCACATGATTGTAAGCAGAAATTGAAAAACAGATATTTTAAAATATCTCAGGATGTTTTTTTTTTTTTTTTTTTTTTTTTTTTTTTTTTTTTTTTTTTTTTTTTTTTTTTTTTACTCCTTTTTCTCACTCCTTTTCTCATACAAACAAATGGAGATTTCTGGTTTGTCCGCGGAATCTTTAAACAACGGATGCACACAGCAAAAAACCGACCCCCGTTTCCACCAAACGGAATTGTATGACTTCAAATACATTGAAGAAACAGTTTACAAACTTGCAGATTCAGACAACACTTCACTAGGACGCAATGTGAAAGAAGCACTCGAAACTATTGAAAAGTCTTATAGAGAATACGGGTAGACAGTAATAAAGCCACGAGGCTGTTGGATAGGTCAGAGGGAAGCTAACAATATTTTACATTAGGGTAGCTGCCATCTCGCTTTCTTTTAATGGAGGAAAGGATTGTACTGTTTTGTTACACTTGGTTGCAGCGGTTATTTCACGGCTTGGGTACAATGAATTACCGATAAAGACCGTGTTTATTACCTACCCAAACCCTTTTCCTCATGTTGACGCCTTTGTCAAAGTCTGCATAAGGCGATATGGATTAAATTGTGTTTATATACCTGGACCAATGAAAGCAGCTTTACAGCAATATATGGACAGGCTAGAACTCGAGCCTCAAGCTATTTTTGTGGGGGTTAGAAGAACAGATCCTTATGCTGGTAAGTTAATATGTACAAACTTTCAGGAGATATTGAGGGGGAGTTTGACAGATTTCTCTTAGAAAACTTGACACATTTTGATAAGACGGACAAGGGCTGGCCGGACTTTATGCGAGTACAACCTATCATTGATTGGGAATATAAAGATATCTGGGGTTTTTTACTTCAATTGGGTGTTCCTTATTGTTCTCTTTATGACAAAGGGTAGATACGCACATTCGATGTATTCATAACGCATATCTAATATTCTTTCTAGATATACTTCTTTAGGAAGCATGGAAAATACACATCCAAATCCAGATTTAAAAGAGGAAAATGGTTATAAGCACGCTAGTCAATTAGAAAACACGTTGCATGAACGGTGTGGTAGAACAGGATCATCAAAAAAGTGACCTGTCTTTTTAATGTAGATATTGTAATAAATAGATTTTTTTTTTTCTTTTACTCACTGTACACCAAAGTATACTCACCATTTGAATAATTTGGGTGGACAGATGCTGTTTTCAACAGCAATATTGAGCGGAATTATATTTTTTAAACACTGATGACGGCAGCTACACTTTTTGGGCAAATCTTCTGTTACCCTGATAATCCTCCCCCTCTTTTTTTTTTGTTATCACTGAAAGAAATGCCCAGATTCGTTACTTTATTCGCCAGTTTAGCCTTAGCAACAGCCGTTACTTACAAATACAAAGAGTCAGTTTTAGTTGAACAAAAAGATATTCAAAAGCAGTTAGACAATGTAAAATCCACACTTGACAATGCTCCTGCTGCAACAAGAAATTGCATGTCTGATTCACAAAAATATCTCGCTGAACGTTTAATGCCTTCAGGTAAATTTTTTTTTTTGCATATATTGTTGCTTTTATCAATCTGATCATATGGGCTTCATATTAAATAGTGAAAGAGAGTTGGAATAGTCAGATTACCAATGTAACACATTCAGTCATTGAATTTGATGTTGGAACAAAAGTGAAGAGGTTTTTTGATGACAAGGTTTTCAAATAAATAAATAAAAATAAATAATAATAATAATAAAAAAAAACACGCGTAAATATGTGTATATATATGTTTTCTGTGGTTTATTCTAGTTATTATTAATACAAAATCCAAAGAAACATGGTTATAAGTATTTTTACAATATAGCCTTTTGACTACTTCAAGTATTCTGGTTCACCGGGTAACCATTTTCTCAATACTTTAGGTATAAATACAGATCCGTCTTTTTGTTGAAATGTTTCTAGTAATGCGATGATCACTCGAGGAACTGCAATGGCTGTCCCATTCAATGTATGGCAAAATATTTGATGGTTCTCGTTATGCGCTTGTCGGTAACGGATGCCTAATCGACGCGATTGATAATCTGTACAATTTGATGTCGAAGAGATCTATTAAAGAATGTTAATAGACCAGCACATTATTTTTCTCATTTGCCATTTATTACTTCGCCCCAACTCTTTCTTCCCGGCATCCATGCCTCGATATCATATTTACGGTAAGCACTTGCACCCAGCTCTTCTGTGGGCATATCTAGTATTCTAAAACAGAGACCAAGCTCAGTAAAGATCTCTTCTTGAACCTCTTTGATTTCTTCCATCATGTTCTCACTTTGCTCTGGCGTCGTAACCGCAAACAATTCGACTTTAGAAAACTGATGAACGCGATAAAGACCCTTTGTTTCCTGTCCTCGTCCACCATCCTCTGTACGAAAAGCATGACCAAAACCGACCAATCTCTGAGGCAATTGGGATTCCAGCAGGCTCCTTCCTGCAAATTTCCCAGCTAAAGGTATCTCGGCTGTGCCAGCTAAACAAATAGGGTCGTTCTTGGACTGAATATCGTAAATTTGCGAATGTTCGTCTGTTCTTGGTTGAAATCCACAACCATGAGCGATGCTGGTTCTAACAATATCGGGTGTCAAGACTCCAAAGAACCCCTTTGAAGCCGCCTTATGCATTGCATAATTGACCAGAGCGAGTTCCAAAAATGCACCCATACCCTGGAGATAATAAAAGCTTGAGCCGCTTGTGATTGCTGCTTGTTCAAGATCGAGAATGTTGAGCTCGGTGGTGATCTGGAGATGATCTTTAAAATCGTCACTGATTTGTGGTGTGCCAATGGTTTTAAGAACAAGTGCATTCTTTTCGGGTCCGATGGGTGTCTTTGGATGTATAATGTTGGGGATCAATAAACCTTTGTTTAACAGATAATCCTCTATTTCCTTGAGTTCTTCTTCAGTTGATTTCACTTGCGATTTAATTGCCTTTCCTTCCTCAATTAATTCCTGTTTTTCAGATTTTGTTGCTGCCTTGTTAACAGCAGCGGATACGGTGTTGCGTGTTGTGTTGAGAGCTTTGAGTTGGTTGTAAACTTGTAGTCTTTTTTGGTACATTGTGGCAAATTCTTCCATGTTTATGTTTTCATATTTTCTGTCTAAAATACTTTGTGTCAAGGTTTCCTTGTTTGAAGAAAGGAAAGCATAATCTAACTTGGGTCGAACTTGGTATTGAAGCTTATATTTTGAGTCTTTTGTGGATGAAGATGACCAGCGTCGACAGACTTTAAGCCCATGTCTAGTGATTCTAAAAGTTAACATGAAAGAAAAGACAAGGAAAAAAAAAAAGTCAAAATTCTAAAAAAAAAAAAATACTTTTTGTGCCCACGCAAAGTGAAGTCAATTAATGCACATTTTTCAAAGATAAGTAACTGTTGAAAAGAGATGGAATATTGTCAGTAATTTCTAAAAAAAAAAAAACGATGGCTTTTACGTTCAACTCGTGTGTGTGTGTGTGTGTATGTGTGTTTAAACGAATTTGGTCTAATTTTCAAAAAAAATTAAAGTAATTTTATTTTGTAAGCACGGGAAACCAAGAATGGTATCTAAATACAAAGGAAAGTTGATCTCCATTTTGCTTCATATGGTTTAGACCAATATCATTGGCAACACATGTACGAACTAAATTGGTGATATTCTAAAATATCTTTATATCAGCACCGCTTTTCGTCAAAACATCCTATTTTCTCACCTTTTTAAAATATTCAGAACACATTTCCGTACTTTTTTCCTCGTCTGACATCTTTAAAGTTTCATTGAATAGCTTTTTGGCTTTTGAAAAGTTGTCTTTAATAGCCATCTTCATTGTGTCCAAGTCCAGTGCTCCGGTGTCCATAGTAGCAATGTAAGATTCATATTGAGGCAAAGGTGGTGAAGCCAATGATAAGAATGGCTTAAATCTCTGCAAGTATCTTGTCATTCCATCATCAAACACGGGTTTTCTTTGATTCCATTGATGTGTATGCTTAACAGTGACGGCAATTCTTAGCAATCCTTCTGTCAATGCGCTTGTTCCGTGATTTATATAAAGTTGCATTCTGACATAGCTACTTTCGCGTTCTGCAAACTGATCTATTCTACTCAAAAGGAAATTGCGGCTATCTAATAGTATACGAGTGTACCACAATATCATTGTATATTCATGTTGTCCATAAAGCTCTAATTCAAAGCCCATAAATAAAATTTTCTCCATAATTGACATTTTGATGTGATAAGCCCATGAAGAAAAGTAATACGGCATTGCTGCTTCATTGTTTTTAAAAAACAGGTCATGAAATAGGTCATCTATGCTAGCGGCTTCTTCTTCTAATATTTGCCATTCGCTGACCATTTTACATAATGTTCTTCTTTGGCGTGATCTGTTATGACAATTGATTCTAAACAATTCTAGGAATACCTAAATATACCATTTTTCTTAGTCATTTTATTAGCATTGTATTTTCCTTTCTTTTTTATACCATAGAAATTCGTTCTAAAAATGTCTTGAGCATCTCATGGGCGTGTAAAAAGTGTTCTAAGTTTGTTTTTGGAGGTAATTTCCCTTTATAACTAGATGATAGCCAATACTCGGGTGGGTTTACCATCTCTTCTACTGACCTTAATATTAAAGATGGGATGTCTTGAGTACCGAATATTTGTTGATTGTGAAATAAAATAGTCTGTATATAAGTAATATTAAGAACCTTTTTCCTTTTTTTTAAAAAAAAAACAATAGCTTACGTTCAATTTTGATCTCGAGAAGGCATCAGCGTAAGGCGTTTCTGCTCCGAATGTATCAAAAAAGTTCTACATGGATTAAAAACTGTTATTTTTTTTGAGGTCTGGTATTCATGTCTGTGCAAACCATAAGTGACAAAACAGAAGAATAGTCCGCTACATCGCAAATCGACAATAAGCGTTGAATTAATAACGAAAATTTTTTATAAGATTCTTCTCTTGATTCGATCTCTACGGGTCGAGGGGGTGTTTGTGATGTTAAATGTCGATTGATATTTGGATCAAAGGTGCCTTTGACATCCTGACTTTGTGACAGATCCAATTGTTTTAGTAGCTTTTCAATTTTTTCCAATTCAATTTTTGCTTGAGGCAAATGGACTGTTTCGTTTTGAGACAAATGGACAAGTGCTAAAAGATACGACTTGCGGGTTTCTAGTCTATTTAAAACAGATTTGATTGCAAGAGATACATCTACAGGAATATTGGTTTAGTTGACAGAACTTTTATCGTTTTTGGTGCCTTTTTTTTTTTTTTTTTTTTTTTTTTTTTTTTTTTTTTTTTTGACAACTACTAACTTCGTAAATATTTCCTTGTATCATTTCTGTCCATATATAATTACAGCATTTTACTGTAGCAAGTATGTAAACTCTCATAGCACTATAAACAACATTTTCCGCACTAGATGAGTTGATAATACTGGGTGATAACTCGTTTAAGGCTGCCAAATGATGAAAATAGATACATGTATATACTGTTTGGGAAAGTGAATGACCAGAGAGCCAGGCGATTTCTCGAGTAACCAAGCTATCCATCACACCAAGTGTTTCCTCTGGTGATAATCGCTTTGAAATATCAATATTTTTTTCGGTTGCTTCAACAGGTACTCCCGTGTCCATTCGAGGATCCATGATTTCAATGGCGCTCATTGCTTCAAATAGAGTAAATGACTTCAAATTGAGCAACTGTCCAACTTGGAAATCTATATTTGAAAAAAGAAAAGCACTCGCGTTTCAGTTACATTGAATCTTTAGGCTTAAAAATCTCACCATTAGTTGCCTCGTCCAAAAATTGAGTAATGTCTTTCCATTGAGGTAAAAGAAAATTGTCTTGATCATCGTCTACTTCAGGCACGTTTATGTTTAGCTCAGATAAAGCGTCTATCGTTTTCTTTTTATTTTAATTTTAAAAAAACCAAAATTTATCGTGTCTGTTTTGTAATTTATGTAGTTTTTACCTTGCAAATTTTCAAACGAATTCATGGCAAATGGGACGAAAAAAAAAAAAAAGAACTAAAACAGTTTTATTAAACAAGGCATTTTGGTGACTGAGTTTATATTTTGTTACTTTCTCTTTTAAATCCCAACAAACTGTATGCAAAAAAAAAGTAAAACGATCAAGCTTGAAATTACTGGGACAAGGCTTAAATGTTTGAAGGTCTCAACAATAATGATTTGTCCCAAAAAGAAATACGAATATTTTTTAAAAAAAAAAGGATACAAAGAAACAGGAATTTACAAATTGATTGGACAATATGATACATTAAATAAGACAAGCATTTTACTTTACTTGCACACAAAAGCCTTTAGTCTCTTATTTTGCCTAATAGTTTCTATGTCATTCCAGAAAAAAAAAGCATGCTTGTTAGGATATATTGGAATATGTAACGTTGACGCTACTTTAAATAAATGTTTTCTATTGGTCGACACATAAGTTTGACAGCTGGATACACACAGGGCAGTTCAACTTGTTGAAGCTAAAAAGTTTTTTTTTATGTCAATCTTTGTATTAAATCATCAAGAAAAAGAAAAGAATGTTGAACGATTTTAATTTTGCTAAAGAGTATTTTATTATTTTTGTACATTTTTGGGTGGTGTTATAAATAAACTTTCTTTTGTTCAAACCATTTTCCTTCTGATGTATCCTTAATTTTTTCAGGCGTAGGTTCAGGTTCAGTCGATTGGAGTACTACAATATTATCAATTAAAAAAAAAGGGGGAGGGGCAATTTGAAAACTTACATTTCACCAAGACTCCTTCTTCATCTTCTTCTGCATGTTCATTTCTTATCACTGACTTGATCTCGTTTCTTAAACTTTGTTTAATCTCTTCTTTGTTTTCGAGACAATGAGTGATTTCCTTTAGCACGTTGATCTTATGTGCTGTTCTTTCCTTGTATTCCCTATATTCAATCTTTCGCCATGTCAAATGAAGTGCGACTGAACCAAAAACGGTCCACATCATATAGTTCAGAAAATATGAGAAATGATCTTGTTTTTTGAAATGGTATACAATGTCGTTCACTCCACTATATTCTTTAGGTTTGGCATGAATCTGTCTTGTCTGTAAAAAGATGAAGCTTTTTTGAATGGATTGTCTTGATATTCTCGAAAACATGGGGGGGGGAAGAAAAATAAAGAAAGTGTTAAAAGTCCACCAAAGTTTTTTTTTTTTTTCTTTTCCTTTTTTTTTTTGGAATACGCGATCTTGACATGGAAACTATTGAAGAATTACTTCCTTCTGTTACACTTCCTTTAACCAAGTCTTATACTTTTTCTAGTCCTGTACCAGTTCTTCTTGTAGAGAATAAAGTAGATACAGTGAATGAACCCTGTGTATTAGGTGTAGACGAAGCTGGAAGAGGACCTTGTTTAGGTAAAAACTAGTGCCTGAAAATTTTATCTAATTAGTGTAGGGCCTATGGTGTATGCTGTATGTTATTGTGCTCTTTCGAGACATCAAGAACTTAAAGAATTAGGATTTGATGGTAAACAAATCGAAAAATTGAAAAAAATATTAATACAAGGTAGACTCCAAGAAATTGACAGAAGAAAAACGTGATCAATTGGCAAAGATAATTCAAGAAAACCAGGATTGGATTGGATGGGCAGTATATGTGATCTCACCACAAGATATTTCATCCAGTATGCTTCGAAAGTAAAAAAAAAAAAAAAAAAAAAAAAAAAAAAAAAAAAAAAAAAAAAAAAAAAAAAAAAAAAAAAACTTCATTGTACAAAAAGAGATATTCACTGTGTTTTAGACCTGTATACAATTTGAACGAAATGGCACACGATGCTACGATCAAATTGATAAAAAATGTGGTTGAAGAAAAAGTGAATTTGGAAGAGGTAAAGTTTTCTTTGATAGAAGAAAAAGAATAATGTTTTTTTTTAAGATTTATGTTGATCCTGTGGGGCCTACTGCATCTTACAAGAAGAAACTTTCTTCCTTTTTCCCTGGCACAGCCATCACAGTCGAACCCAAAGCAGATTCATTGTATCCGATTGTGAGTGCGGCCAGTATTTGCGCCAAGGTGACCCGAGATCAGATTGTAAAGAATTGGATATGGACTGAACCTGGTTTAGAAACACCAAAAAACTTTGGTTCTGGTTATCCTTCAGATCCAAATACGGTTAAATGGATGAATAACAATGAAGATCCGTTCTTTGGATTCCCAAGCATTATGAGATTCAGTTGGAAAACAATTTCAAATAGAATGAATCAAACTAGAAATATTGAATGGTAAAATGAACGACTCCAATGAACAGCTTCGATGAAACAATTATTTATAGGTCAGAAGATGAGGATGATGAACCCACTACCCGACAAGGGTTAAAAGAAAAAGCAGAAAGAGAAGCAAAAGCTGCACTAAAGAGAAAAAGGGAAGAAAAATTCAATCATCACAAACGAGGAAAAGTAATTTCAAGATTTAGTCTAGACACTGAACGTACTCTTTAAAGCATTCATCGTTTCCCCCCCAAAAAAAAAAAGAAAACACACACACACACATATATATATATATATATATTTATTGTAAAGAATTATTCATTTTATGTTTGTATTATAAGAATTAGTTGTTTTTTTTTTTTTTTTTTTTTTTCTCTGGGTGAAAAGATATCTAAAATTATACATCTACGCTCTTTCTCTCCTTTTTGTTCTAGTTTGACTTCAGTTTACGACGTTCTTCTGCTTGACGTTTACGGTAAGCACGGTATTTAACATCAGTTCCAAAAAGGTAATCCCACCATCTGAAAGAAGAAGCATAGTTTCCGATAAAAGCTTGATGGTGATAATCATGGTGTTCAGCACCAGCCCAAAAAGGAACCCAGTTACAAAGGGACCAGGGGAAATCGTAACCCGAATGAGCATCAATGGCTTGGAAGAGACGTAAGACGATCCAGAGTAACATGGTCACCAGATGAAGTCCCCAGGCAGCATCCAACTTGAACACATAGGAAGAAAAGGCGTGATAGACCAAGGGACCTCCGACGGTACCGAAGCCCAAAATCATGGTTTCTACAGGGTGAGCATATTCAGCAGCAATACCAAAGGGTGCAGCATATTCGTGATGTACCTTGTGTATACGCTTATAAAATGGTGGCCAGTGCATGAAACGGTGCATGTGATAATGATAGAAATCTTCAAAAATAAAGAAAATAGCCAATTGAGGTAAAACGTGTTGCCTGTCAAAAAAAAAAAAAAAAAAAAAAAAAAAAAGTTAGAAAATTGCGTTTCTATGAACAGCTAATTTTTTTTTTTTCTTACCAGTCAGGAAAAGGAGTAGAGACTCGCATACCGATCGTGGTAGCCATAGGGTGAAAAAAGAAGATCAAAGGTCCTTCAAATACGAAATGAGAATAAAGTACTTTTTTAGTACAATTCCAATAATCGTCATTTGAGTTGGTTTTATTCTATTTAGTCTAAGCATTTGTTGCTGTTGCTTTTTTGTTTTTTTTTTTGTTTTTTGTTTTACCTGTTGAAGCTTATATTTTTGGAAATAAGGAATAAAGTCGCAAATCAAGAAGGGAATAAAACGGCCAAAATAAACCAATTCGTGCATCAAAAAGGCAAAGACACCAGTAACGATGAGAGGATTACGACCTTCGTACATTTGTTCCCAGTGGGATTCAAGCCAACTCAACTGAGTTGTATCAGTCAAGGTAGAATTCAGCACCTCCATTTGGAACAATAAGGAATTGATAAAAAAAAAAAGATGAAAAAGGTAGATGTTAAGCTTCAAATAAATAATTGAGAAAAAAAAATGTGTCACACAAATCTCCATATTAGTAACATGAAATCTGTAAGTAGGGCCGGCGGTGTTGCTTCCCCCCCCCCTTTCCTCAAAGACAGGGTAGCTCATTGTTATTGTTAATAAAACGTAGACTTTCTAACTGATTACATAAAATGCTAATATAACATGAGAGGATTTCCTTCTATAGTCAATTTTTTTCTTTCATTTTTCATGACAATTTTTAAAAATATTTGTTGAACCTCGGTCTTTTTGATGCTTCGAGTAACATATACAAAGTCAGTCCTTATATGTCCCTTTTTTAAGGAATCGTAAAGCTCTTTTTTTTTTTTTTTGGAATGATGAGCTTTGTTGTGTATTGATACGGTGTTTATAAAATGAAACTTACGCTCAGAAATTACAGACTAAGAAAGAAATTATTATTGTTGTTGAATGGTTTTTAATAGAGAAAATGAATTTACAATTGAGATAACTTTGCTTTTCTAAAGCCCCAGTACTTTTCTCTGATGATATCCAGCTTGCTAGCCATTTCATCACACATTTCCAAAGCAGTAGGATTGATAGGTGAATCAGATTCTTTGGCACGTTGTTCATAGATATCAATATAAGCAGATACAATAAAGGGTGATTCTACTTGAATGTCAACGAGTTCCTTCAGAAGAGGCTCCATAGTATCCAATGGCTTATTTGATTTTTCAAGTAATCTAGACCTTCAAAGTAAGTAACTTACAACAACAAAAAAGAGTTTGTATTTACGCCTTAAGGTATGTCCAACTGCTTGAGTTGTTGGGTGCGAGTCGAATTTGTTTTTCACAAAACCTATACAAAAAAAGTTCAACCTACTATACTGTTTCCTATTCTATTTACTCTATTTCTTTTTCAATCATATCTCCTGTTGGACCTTCTGGGTTTTCAAACAACACGTAATATCTATAGTTCCAAGCAGAATTATTTCTTACGTCAAACAAGATTAAGTCATTGGTATAAGTCTGTTCGTCTTTCCAGAGATTGAATCGCTTGACAACCCACTGTCTATAAGACCATCCATGATAATTTTTCGAATCATTTTCCAAAATGTAATTGATAAAGCTCAACTCTCTATCTCCTGCATCCAATCTGTCTACTATCACTTGTCGATGATGCCTATGTAATATTAAGTTTTTTGATTTTATTCGATGAAACTTTACCAGACTTGATAATTCTTGGCTTGATCAGCTGCTATACTATCAATAAAGTCCAATTCGGCATTCAAATCCACTTTTAACGCAAACAACACGTTTTGTCTGTAATTCCTATTCTTTGTTTAAATAATCCCTTTATAGAAAATGGTTATTGTTACCAAACAGTGTAATGAGCAGGGTTCATGTCAATAATATCTTGTGTTAATAACAAAACTCGTTCAGATTGTTCATTGGTACGAATAACAGCTCGAAAATAATCCATGGCATCTTTGTCTGTTATGCATTAGTTCAATGTGTTGCGATCTTTTCACTTACAATCTTGTGCATAAGCAATAGGAACAAGCGGGTTGGGTCCGTCGTCTTGAGCTACAGGAGTCACGTCTTTCCAATCGGGATTTTCACAGTAAAGCATTCCAAAAGTTTTTTTTTTTTTTTTTGTTTTACGAGAGAAAAATAAAGAACTTTTGAAAGGCTCAATAAATAATGGTCTGAGGCTGAATTACAATAGTCCCCTTTCTCTCTCTTCATTTAGATGTGTGTTATCATTTGTATGAGTAGAGGCTCTTTTAATAAGTAATAGCCATAAAGAATAATATGAAGCTATAAGACTTTCAAATAATGTACACGTGTCTTTGTTTTGAGAATAGCAAAAGATTTCTCCATAATTGAAGAGAAACTTTTTAGTTGATCTTTGCTTTCCATAGTAAGTCAATAGTCTTTTAAATATTGCCCTTTTTTTTTTTGGAGAGGAGAGGAATACTGTTTCGTTTGTGGAGTAATCCATAGTGACATTGTGTTTTAATGGTTAGTGTTACGTCACGCCAATTGAATTTACACTTAAACTACAATCTCGCGTATGTGAGCACCGCTCGCGTTTTGATCCCCTCTTTTTTTTTTTTTTTTTTTTTTTTTTTCATTACAATGCTTCACTTTGAAGATTTACTGATAACACGTCTTGAAGAAAATGACTTTATTCAAGGTTTTCCTTTCCCTCTCTTTTAATAAGCGTGAGATCTAATGGCTAATCTTTTTTTTTTTTTTTTTGGAATTGTAGCCATTCACAATACATTATTAGAATATTATACTGTTGGTGTCTCACCTGCCTTTTGCTCCTCACTTTTTATACCCATCATTGAACATTCCATCCGAAACAAAAGTCAAAGGGAAAAATCAAGTGAGATCTATAGTTTGATGATCTCTCAACTTCATGATTACACAAACCAAACATTTCTTGAAGACTTGAACGATCCTAACAAGATCTTTAATGACACTGTATTTTTTTTAAAAGATCTTGGAATAGTTTTTAGAAAAAGAAGAGATATAAAAGTAATTTCAAAAAAAAGAAAAAAAAAAAAAAAAAAAAAAAAAAAAAAAAGACAATAATCTAATGTCTCTTTTTCTCTCTTTTGTTGGTGGCGAGATAGTGGGGTTCTGTTAATTTAAGTGGATTAAGTTTTGATTGTCAGGTTCAATTGGTTCTGATAACCACTCGAGCATGTGCCATGATGGCTAGAAGCTTGGTACATTACCCAATCAATGTCTATCACGCCTGGAGAGAACTACCGTTTATCTTTAAAATGAGTGGACATCCGACACTAAAAACAAATGTGATCAATGTAGCGTATGACTATATTCAGTCATCTATTGCTAGTGGGCCTCCTGATATGATGGACGATTTGGTTATTGAAAACAGTTTATTCAGTATATTAAAAGCTGGAAATGATGATAAACTTGTGTCAGCAGCTGGCTTGGTGATTACAATGAACCTTGAAATAACATTAAGAGATCCTTATGGTCTGTTGAAACGTGTTCTTCTCCTGTTGGAGGATCCAGGAATGACGATCAAGAAGGTCTTTTTTTTTTTTAAAAAAAAAAAAAAAAAAAAAAAAAAGAGTATTTTAATCAACTAACTCAAAGTAGGTCAATCTGATTTTAAATTTATCCTACGTACTTCTCAAGAATAAGGTGGAATTAAGTTGGCTGGACCACTTTTTGGAGAATGTAAACCAAGATCCAGAGATCGCTCCAGGTCTTGAATCCTTGAAATTATCTTTGTTGAGAAAAACAAAATAAATTACTTAAAAAGGAGAAATTTCCTTTATTTGAAATTAAAAAGAGAAATGACAAGAAATAAATAAATAATAAAAATAAATAAATAAAAAAAAAAAAAAAAAAAAAAAAAAAAAAAAAAAAAAAAAAAAAAAAATAGAAAAAAAAACGGAGGTTCGCGTTTTCTTGTGTAACCTTTCTTGTCTTTTATCATTGATTGAGGTTGTGGTTGTGCATACATTTTCTTTTTTTTTTTTTTTTTTCCTTGGTTTCCAAACGAGAGCCAGAAAATAACAGAAGGAAGTTTCTCTTTATTCTTTTAGCCTAAATACTTTCTATAAAAGGTAAAATAAATAAATAAAAAGAAAGACAGGTAAAAGGGTGAGATGATTTAGAGTACAAGTTCTTTTTTCGTTTTTTTTTATATTTTTATTTTTTTTTCCGGGAAATGAAGAATAACAATCGACAAGGAATAGAATTACTTATTCATCCACCTTCGCCACCCATCTTACCGCCTCTTCGTTCCTTATTATCTTCACCACTTTTGGAACCACAATGGTTCATATTACCGCCACCCATGAAAGCCGTTCCATCGCCTGAACATGAGTCGGCGGTTTCAAAAGGTATTAAACGCAAGCGAGGTCGACCACCTAGCAAATCCTCGATATATAATCATTGGACGTTTGTTACACCCACGGTTTGTAGCGTAAAACACCAAGAATATGATAAAACATGGCAATGGTCTTCCAATGAAGGAATTCATACTTTTATGAATTCAAAAATGGATATGCCATTAAATATGCCCACAAGAAAACGCGGAAGAAAACCTAAAGCTCAATTGAAAGGAAACTTTTGCTTTCTTTGGCGTGATTTAAAAAAGTAAGAAAAATTCTCTCTTTATGCCACCTATCTATCAACACATCTATGCCTATGATTCCCTCACAACAACAGCAGCAGCAAAAGCGACAGAAATATCCATGAATCCTATTTATTATTTGTACCAATTCAAACAAAAAAGTTCCTTTCCCTCTCTTTCTCTCTCTCTCTTTCTCTCTCTCTCTCTCTCTTTCTCTCTATTCTTCTTTAGTTAAAAAATAAACATGTAAAGTAGTTCTCTTTAATAAAAGATTAAAATGTAATAACGCGTCGTTTTTTTTTTTTTTTTTTTTTTATTTATTCTTTCGTCTATTTTTTTTTTTTTAAAAAAAAATAATAATGAATGACAAAGAATTGACAGTATTGAAGAAGAGCTCTTTCCCGATGCACTTTTTTCCGTGTAACAAAACGATTTCCTTTCAAAACAAAAAAAAAAAAAAAAAAAAAAAAAAAAGAATTGTTCTATCTTTTATAAGATTCATTGTTTTCGAAAACAAATAAACAATCTTTTAATCTAACCTTTTCCTTAAAGAGTGACAAAATGGGGTGTGTTTCATACGCCACGAACGTTTAGGCCAAAACAAAACAGATGAACGCGGTTATAACGATGAGTACAAGGTATTACAAAAGAGGTATACGTTGACAATAAAGGTAACAAACTATGTGTTCTGTAGATCTTTTTATCGTTTCTATTGCTAACCTTACGTTTCAAGTTAAAAAAAAAAAAAGAGCTCGGGTATACTTTTTGCATGAAAAGTTTTATGCTTGGTCGCATTTTTAACAATCTTTTTCTTTTTTTCTGTATTCCTTTATAATATTTTTAAACAACAACTTTCCACTCTTTTGAATATCAAGAAGAAATAATGGGATTTCGTAACAAAAAAAAAAAAAAAAAAAAAAAAAATTTTTTGGTCTTTATTTTTTCAAAGAAAAGAAGAAAGGATCAAGTGATTTGAAATACAAAAACAAAAGTTTTTTAATACAACAAATAAAACGACGGACTTATAAACCATTGTTCGTCTCTTCTCTGTTTTTTTCTGCAACTCAAAAGTATTATATTGAACCCGTGATCGACATGGAGTCATTTTAAGCACATGGTAGCTCACAGTAAGAAAATAAAAGATCACTTGTAATAAATAAAATCGCGCGTCATGACCCACAGGGCAATGGACAGTGGAAATTTTGCTCAAAATGGACAGATTTTATCATAACATGTGTACATGAACTCTATATTTGCCCAGACACTTTATCTTCTTTATACTCTTAATCTATATAAAAACCCTATGGTATCAAACTTTGCTTGGCACACATATTCAATAAAAAGGTATCTTCTTTTTTTTTTTTGCAGAAAAAGTTGAGGGGCAGTGTTTTTTACTGGGCTTTAAAAGTAATTGACACAATTTTATAAAATTACTTTTTTTGATTAATTTTTTTTGGGGTGGAGCTTACCTCAAATGAGTCATTCACCAATCAGTGGACTTAAAATTTTTATATAGGACACATGGCGATATTGATATTAATAAATAGGGCACATGCACTTTTAATAACAAGTAAAAATTATTCTATTCAAAATTTCGTCTTAAGGACGTCAGGACCCTGATAGAGAGAGAGAGAGAGAGAAAAAAAAAAAAAAGAAAACAAGCAATAGAACCCAAAAAAAAGGGAAAATTAAATGACCGAAGACAGGTGCAGTTCTAAAAATACAAGATCCATAAAAGGTATATATACCGATCTCTCATCATTTTGGCCTTTTTTTTTTTTCTTTAATTTTTTTCATATACAAATGCTTTATTCAAAGGCTTTACAGACTTCTTTAAAGAATTCAATTCGACAAGGCGCTCGTCGTCATTATGGTCTTCCTTCCTCTGCCATCAATTTGGGTACTGATCCCAGAAAGGATAGGACTGTTCAGTTGACTCCCCTGAGAGGTGTGAATATTATTCACGATCCTCTTCTTTCTAAAGGTACTGCTTTTAGTCTTTCAGAAAGAGAAAGATTGTCTATTCGTGGTTTGGTACCACCTCGTTGTCAAGAAATGGACAAACAATTGCTCAGAATCAAGAGAAATCTTGATGCATTGGACACTCCTATTGCCAAATTCGTCTTCTTGACTGCTCTTCAAGATCGAAATGAAACTTTGTTTTATAAACTCTTGATCACTCATCTTGAAGAATTGGCCAGTATCATTTATACGCCTACAGGTAACAAAAAAAAAAATTTTTTTTTATGCTGTTTTTGTTAATTTTATATAATAGTGGGTCAAGCTTGTCAATTATCTCATTCAATCTATCGTCGTTCTCGTGGTATGTATTTCTCTTCTCAAGATAGAGGTACTATGTCTGCTATGGTTCATAACTGGCCTCATGATGAAGTTGACGTGATTGTGGTAACTGATGGTTCTCGTGTTTTGGGCTTGGGTGATTTGGGTGCCAATGGCATGCAAATCCCGATAGGAAAACTCAGTTTGGTAAGTTAAAAAAGTAAATTGATCCGTGCCACAAGCTAAAATTTTTTTTTTTCTTTCTTTAGTATGTCGCCGCGGGTGGTATCCGACCACGTTCAGTTTTGCCTGTTGTCTTGGATGTAGGCACCAACAATGAATCCCTTTTGCATGATCCTCTCTATCTTGGTATGGGACACCCTCGTTTGGATGGTGAAGATTATTACTCCTTTGTTGATGAGTGGGTGACTGCTGTACAAAGCAGATGGCCAAGTAAACTTTTTATATGACCGATTCGGAAGACTTACTTTATATAGATGCGCTTATTCAATTCGAAGACTTCAAGTATCCTCATGCCTATAACCTTTTGAACAAGTGTAAGTTTCTAATTTTACATGTATAAAAAAGCCAACTCTTTTAAAAAAATAGATCACGATAAGGTTACTTGCTTCAACGATGATATTCAATCCACTTCTGCCATCACCTTGGCCGGTCTTCTTGCCTCATTGAAAGCCCGTGGTCGTTCTCAAGAAAGTTTATCTGAAGAACGTATTGTATGTGTTGGTGCTGGATCCGCCGGTGTAGGTGTCTGTGAAGGTATTGTAGATGCCATGGTCTCTCAAGGCAAAGTCAAGTCTCGCGAAGAAGCCTACTCTCGCATCTGGATGCTCGACCAATACGGTTTGCTTGGTAACCCTAACATCACCGCCGACGCGAGCGAGACCATCAACGAGGCACGCACGACTGATTTGGACGAACGTCAACAATGTTATGCCAAATCTGACCTGCCCGACCACATGACTCTCGAAGCCCTTGTTGAACGCATCAAGCCCACTGCTATTCTCGGTTTGACTGGCGTGCCTGGTGTCTTTAGTGAAAAGGCGATCCGTACCATGGCCAAATACCAAGAGAAGCCCATCGTGTTCCCTCTTTCTAACCCTGATACTCGTGCAGAATGTACAGCAGAGCAAGCGTTTGAATGGACCGAAGGTCGTGCGATCTTTGCATCCGGAAGTCCCTTTGCCGACGTTGCTTTGCCTAATGGCAAGATGGGCCGAACCAACCAATGTAACAACTCTTACAGTTTCCCTGGTCTTGGTCTTGGTATCACTGTCTCTAGAGCCAACAGAGTGACACCCAACATGTTTTTGGAAACCGCAAAGACCATTGCTGACATGGCTAGTCCTGCTCAGCTCAAGGAAGGTATCCTTTTCCCTGGTGTGACTCATCTTCGTGAGGTCGCCAAGACCGTGGGTACTAGAGTCTGTGAAGTTGCTTTTGAAGAAAATGTCGCTACCGCCCATTTGAAGGAAGGTGAATTGTTGAGTGAAGTTGTACAAAACTCGATGTTTGTTCCTGATTATGTTCCTTTGGTCCACGTCCCCAATATGCATTAGAAAAAAAAATTCATCCCCCTTCCCTATTTATTTTATAGAAAATTGCATTAAAAACTCCGTATTCTTTTTTTTTTTTTTTTCTTTCTTTTTTTTTCTCTTGTTTTTTAAAATGTCAAATATATATGCTTTAGAACCTCATACAAAGTAAATTTCGTAATCGCTCCTTACAATAAGTTAATTTTTTTTTCTCTAGTGGCAAAGTCATTTTACATACAACTTCAGGAGATATTGAAATTGAATTATGGGGAAAAGAGGCACCAAGAGCAACACGTAATTTCATTCAATTATGCTTAGAAGGCTATTATGATAACACCATCTTTCATCGTATCATACCGGATTTCTTGGTTCAAGGTGGTGACCCCACAGGCACTGGGCAAGGTAAAAAAAAAAAAAAAAAAAAAAAAAAAAAAAAAAACTTAAATATTTTTTTTTTTTTTGAAAGGTGGTGAATCTGTATATGAAGATGGATTTCCCAACGAATTTCATTCTCGATTGCGTTTCAATCGACGAGGTCTAGTTGGTGTAGCCAATAGTGGACAAGACGATAATGGATCACAATTTTTTATTACTCTTGATCGAGCCGATGAACTCACTCGTCGTCATACGTTATTTGGTCGAGTGGCAGGCGAGACTTTATTTAATGTGATGAAGATGACCGAATTGGAATTAGACGCGAACGAAAGACCTCGTTACCCACCAAAGATTAAACGAACAGAGGTGGTGGTGAACCCGTTTGATGACATCTTGCCTCGAATTACCGAACATGAAAGATTACATGCCATTGAACTTGAAAAAAAAAGAGCTCAAGAGGAAGCAAAAAAGAAGAAAAAACCTCAAAAAAAGTAAGCAAAAATCATATTGTATACATAGTATTCATTTGTTATAGACAATTGAATTTATTGTCGTTTGGTGAAGAAGCAGCAGAATTGGAACCACCAGTTGAGAAAGCAAAGAAAATGAAAAGTGCTTATGATTTTATGGAAAATGCAGCGGAACCTTCAGCAGAATTTATGGAGGAGTTGAAGAAACCAGTAAAACAATCAGCCAAATTGGAAGAAATGAAAGAAAAGGCAAAGGCCAAGGAGGAAGAAAGAAAGAAGGCACGAGAGGAACAAGCAAAGAGACAGAAAGAATTAGAGGAAGAAAGAAGAAGGAAACAAAAGGAACAAGCTCCTCCTGAAACACGCCAAGATGCTATTGAGAAAATGAAACAGGATATTCGTGATTTGTCCAAACCAGTTGTTTTAGAACCAGTGAAAAAGAAGGAAAAAAAGAAATCTTTGGTAGAATTAGAACGCGAAAAGTATGGAGCTCAAAAGAGGAAGAAGGCTAAAAAGATCGATGATTCAGATGTAAGAAACAAGAGAAACGGACAAAGACTAATGCCTTGTAGGTCTTTAACAGTCTCATGTCTTTCCAAAAGAAGTTATCAATTGCTCAAGAAGAAGAAGAAGTCGCGAAAAAAGAGCAACCGCCTTGTAAAATACACGATATTCCAGGCTGTGAATCATGTCGCGATACAACACTTGATGTGGAAGAAGAAATGGACGACTCTGGATGGATTTCTCATAAATTGGTTTTCGAAAGAGATTTGAAGGGCAAAGATCTTATGAAGCGAAAGGATGCATTAGACGATTATGTAGTGATTGATCCTAGAAGTAGAGAGGCACAAGCCAAACAAGAAGAATTTGATCGAAACAGAGCTCGAAAGAGAGATTATGATGATAGAGAATCAAGTTCATATAAAAGCTACGATGATGGAGGATCAGGTTTTCGCAGAAGGGATTATAATGACAGACGATCTGAAAGAGACTATTATGATAAAAGATCAAGAAGAGACTACGAAGACAAAGGGTCAAGAAGAGATAATGATAGACACAGCCGTCGTAGAAGTCGCAGTAGATCAAGAGATCGACCAGAAAGAAGATAATAAGCACTTTATGGATATTTGTTATTTTATGTTAATCGAGAAATAAAAATAAAAATAAAAATAACAAAAAGTTGTTGTTTCCTCTAAAAAAATTTACTCGTTTTATTTTATTTTTTTTTATTTTTTTTTTATTAATCTGTTTTCTTTTTTCCTTTTCCATCTTCTTGTTTGGCTTTCTTTATTGGTTGCTCTGATTCCTCTTCTTCATCTTTACGTTTTAATCCACTGGATGATGTACTCGCTTCCGGATTGACTTCCGAACTGGCAACTGTCGGTGCACTTGTTCTGAGCACTTGTGTATCACCACGCGTAGTTTGTGTATTAGGTGTTGGCGTTGATCTTCTGGAATCAATATCTACCGTACCAAGAACAGAACCCATAAAATGATTAATCAAACTCATGCCTTGTACAATTCTTGATGTATAAAGTACACGTCTGTTCACATCACCCTAATAAAATAAATAATCTATCAATATCCCTTTTTTCTCTTTTGATTTTACTTCTTGTTCAGTCTGTCTCAAACTCTGTGCAATTTCTCTTAATCTTGGTACGGTCTCCATAGTTAAATCAGCTAATTCATCTAAAGCCATACCGACTTGTGATAATTGACTGGTTCCATCTGCTCTTAAGCTATTTCTGACTTCTTGTAATTGTTCTGTAGTAGAATTAACACTCAATACGGAAGGAATATCTATACTATTATTAATTGTATTTAAACTCCATCTTTTTTTTTTTTTTTTTTTACCTTGTGTTGATTCATGAAGCATTCTTCTCACATTTCTCATGGATGCCAAAGTTCTGGCCAATCTCACTTCGACACTAGGCTATACAAAAAAATTAGATGAGAAAAAAAAAAAAAGAAAATTCACGAGAACTTACAGGAAAACCTAAAGCAGAAGGAGTTAGTGGTGAACGTTGTTGCTCTCTATGACCAAAGCTGAAAGCAAAAGGAGGTCTTAAAAGACTGGGTCGATTAGACTAGGTGAATAGTTAGTTTTCTATCCTTCTTCTTTTTTTTTTTTTTAACAAAAGGCTTACATTGGTTGTATTTTCTGCAGATCTGGGTGTTTCGGTTTCTGTAGGTCTTTGATGAGGTGATTCTGTATTAGATCGATTAAGACCATTTAAAACAGAAGATAACAACTAAAATACATATTGAGCCATCGAACAACCCCCCAAAAAAAAAAAAAGGAAAAACCTACCGAATGATTATCACTCATTTCCGTAGAATCTAAAGTGATAAAAGCATACCCTTCCATCATTGGTAAACGACCGGACATAGTTCTTGTAGGACGAGCAGTTGGATTATCTATTAAGGATAAGTTTCTTTTCTTTTTTTCTATCTGTCTGTCTATACCATTCATAGGATTAGAAGGTGCATCATGTGGTCTGATGACCAGATGAATGACTTTTCCATTATCCAAGTTAGCTAACATAAATTAGTGATTTTAAAAAAGGACTTTGTTAGGAATTGAATAATACCATAATCATCCAGGTTTTTATCGTCCTTGAGTACTTTTCCTTGAAATATCAAACGTTGTCTGTTACTTTCGACATCGAATACAATTTGAATTTCTTGTTTGAGTTGTAAAACAGAAGCAGTACGAGGTAATGTAACAGAGGTCGTACGTTGTTCTAATGACTTGATTTGTAAAGCAATCTTACTCAGGTCCTGGGTATCGTTCATTCTCTTAATTTGTATAAAAAAAAAAAAACAAAAAGAAAAAGGAGTTTTTTATTTTTTTATTTATGGTCTATTTTAAATTACAGTTGAGTACAAAAGTCACTTTTTTAAAGCAAAAAGTTTAAAAAAGCGCAACAAAAAGGTATGGTTTTGTTGATGATGTATTCATCTTTTTACAAGTAATGAATGATAAATACTTTATGACATTTTTATTATAAAACAACTTTCTCCTTTTTTCATGTGCATTTTGTACGACACTTGTTTTTAAAAGGGTAATACAGACCCTTTTTTTTTGGAAAGAAGGGGAAGAAGGATGCAGAAAACAAATTTTTTTTGAATGACAATACAAATATTCCATAACAGGATTCTAATTAGTCTTTATAAAATAACAAATAACAGGATCCCCCCCCCCTTTGGTTAAACATCGGGAGAGGCGCTTGTATGTCCGTATCGTGAAATATCATGTTTTTGACTATCAGGCGTAGCATCTAATATGCTTTCTTTACTTTCCAGCATAGAAGGTATAAATCTAGTATTAATTTCTCGGTATTGACTTTCAATCTTGTCCCAATCCACGAATATTTCTTCCTCTACTAATGATTTTTCTTTGATGGGTTGACGTTTTTGAAGGAATCGGATGTATGCAAGAATGGCTCCAATAGCAGCAGCCTAAACATAAAGAAGTTTACTAAATAAAGCATACACCCAAAACCAGAAAAACTTACACCTAGAATGGAACCTACAGCGATACCTGCCTTTGCGCCGGAATTGAGTTGATTTTCAGTAAAAGGATTTATACCGGCTGTGGTATTGTTATCATCAGTAGTCGTGGGTATTACATAAGGATAGGAATCGATTTGACGTATAATCGATAGATCGGATACATTTAATGCAGCCATTCCGTTACAATGGGACCTGTTCCTGTTGGAACCAAATAACAAAAAAAGCGTTGTATCCACCAGAACAGCTAAAACAAGATGTTAAAAATCTCTTCTTTATATTTTTATAAGGTGTACCAGAGTGATCATATCGATAGAAATCATCAGTTAAACTTATCATGATCCTGGTCCAGTTATAGCTATTCAAATTTAATACGTAGATGGTATCATCCATGACTAAATATGCAATAAAAAAATTTTTTTTTCAAGACAATCAATATTTCATTTTTTACCTAATGAGTAAGAACTTATTCCACCCACTATAATAATGGATGAAGAATCAGGAGCTATTTTTTAAAGAAAGAATTTGTATGTGCGATTTTGAAATGATTCTATATAGTTACATAATGTGGCTGATAATTTACTCCGAAAAGGTACGTCTGAACCTCCACAATTAACATTAGACCATTCTCCTGTTTGAGTATTAAAAGTAGTAATTTCGGTAAAACGTAGTGAACATCCATTGGAACAACTATGTGTATTATATTTGTAACCACCTATATAGTAAATCAAATTGGTTTTTGGATTAAAAACCGCGTTGCTTCCAATACGAGAGAGACTTGGCACATTGGTCTGTGGGGTAAAAAAGCTCCAAGTCTAATAGCAATCGAGTTTAATATCCCTTATCTTTGTGGGGTTATACTTTTGTTTTTATGTTGAATAGAGTCATATTCATCCAACCTTCATTTGTCACAGCACTGCTATTTCGCTTTAAGATGATTTTTTTTTAAAAAAAAATGCTTACTATGTCTTTCCACCAAAATAGCCAATGACTTCACCAGATTCTGTTTGGTAGTCCACAGCTGTAGCATAAAATATGTCTTGATAACGTGGATCCCAATCGAGCCATGTTTCCCAAATTTGGGTGGTGATGTTGAAGAAGATGGTGCCATTGATCGGATTACCATATGTTTGGTTTTCAAAATACTTTTGACCTCCCTGAACTACAAATCCCGTTTGGTCGGCTAATACAGATACCTGTGGTAAATTCCGTTCCTCGGGATCAAATGGGTTTGTGCTGTTGAGTTGAACCCATTGAGTATCTAGTGTGCTTAGGGCAACAGCCTCTGTTGTATTGATATCTAGCATATAGGGTTCTTTGCTGTAAGGCTTAAAGTGAGTATCGCTTCCATAGCAATATATCTTGGTGTTTATGTAGGCACAATCTATACTAATTAGATATACATATGTATATATGTATATTACTCGGTGAAGCATGTCCAGGAATAATGACAGCTGAGATTGTTTCCAATAGAAAACATAGAAGAAGGAATCCATTGAAACAAGACATAGTTTCAAGGTGGTGGAGTCCAATTGAGATTTTTTTTTTTTTTTCTTTTCTTTTTCGTGAATGTTTTTATATCAGAAACAGTGTAACCTTTGTTTCTTCTTAGAATACAATGCTAATAAAATTGTAGCAACAGAAAAAAATTGGAGGTAACAATGAGATCAGTATCGATATTAAAATAAGTAAAATGTATTTATATTTATATTCGATAACTAAAAAAAAGTATTACAAAACACGAGTTACAAAGAAAAGTCCTAATTCTCTTGTTTCCATTATGATATGAGAAGAAACTATGAAAGCTTTGGTCTTTTTTTTTGATATCGTGATCGTCAACTTCAATCTAATATAAAACGAGATGCTACAATTGCTACAATTGAATTTTTGAAGATGTGTAAACAAGACACCAAGACTTATAACAAAATTAACGCGTCAAAGATTTATCAAACTGGAATTCTAGTAACGAAATAAAAAAATACTTAAATCCTTGAATGAGGATATAGCCTACAATAACAATTGAATAAAATCAAAGTACTTAAAAGCTTACATAGATGATAGACCGTATTTCTTCCAAAGTCTCTTTAATTGACATATATTGCAAGACTTTTTTTATTGGACTTTAGATATAGTCAAACGAGAAAAATGATAAGTGTCACAATTTAAGAACCAAGAGAAAGGCTTTATTTTGAAATCTCAATTACTAGAATTTTTATCACATTTAATCTTCTTGGTACCGTGGAACGTTTTTGAAAGATGGTTTTTATTTTAATCCTACAGCAGATAACAACACTTTTTTCTTATGCAGTGTGTGATACTTTTTTTTGAAAAAAAAAGTATGATTAGAATGTATATGATCAAACTCTTTCACCAATAAAAAACCTACAACATTCCGTGCGTTAGTTTTTTTTGTCAAAAGAAAGCCAAGTCAATTTTACATTAAATCCGTGTATTTGACGACTGTCAAACCATGTATTATGCAGTGTTTTGATATCCCCTCCCCTTCCGATTTTTTCCCTCATTCTCTAACTTGTGGACAACAAGTCATTTCCAAGCGTTCAAAAAAAAAAAAAAAAAAAAAAAAAAAAGACTTGTATAAAACCAATTACTCTTTGTGTCAAAATAAATCTGTAAGCCCTTTTCTTCTTCTTTGGTGTATGTAGAGTGTAAATTTGTTTCGTAAAAATTATTGACTCTTAAATATATCCATAATGTCAGCTTAAACATGCTGATTAGTTTGTGATATCAGCTTCTCTATATTCAGTTTTAACCTTATCACAATCGACCAAGATGTCTTTATTGGTCTAATCTTTTCAAGTGAAAACGAGGTAAGAAAGAATAGCCAAATAGGCAAAACGCTGCTTCTCCCAAAAAAAAGGGGGGATTTATATAAAAGAACAAGAAAAAACTTGCAAAATAACTATAAGCAATGACTAAACATGCAATTTTATGCAAACTGAATAGAGAAGAAAAGAATGTAATGCGATTTGAAATGATATCAAGATATAACATTTTCATAGATAGTTGATAACAAAATGTGTTTTTTAAAACAAAAAGGGCAGCATTACGGAACACAAGTTGGAAACAAGCTCACGTTCGTTTTTGTGCTCCATTGTAATAATTCTGTAAAAAAATTTTTTTTCCAATATCATAACACAAACAGGAATTATTCGTCATTTTTTTTTTTTTTTTTTTTTTTTTTTTTTTTTTTTTTTTGGCATTTATAGTGAAGAGGTAACTTCTATTATGATGGAATTTGATTGTGACTTGATTAAAAATTTCAATTAACATCAGGCGTAGCGCGTATAGATTTTTTTCGTAAATTATCATGTTCTTTAATATCCGGCGTAGTACGTAATGTGCTTTCTTTCGTATCTGGTGTAGCGCTTAAAAGCCCGGTTTGTACAATATTAATTTCTTGGTATTGACTTTCAATCTTGTCCCAATCCACGAATATTTCTTCCTCTACTAATGATTTTTCTTTGATGGGTTGACGTTTTTGAAGGAATCGGATGTATGCAAGAATGGCTCCAATAGCAGCAGCCTAAACATAAAGAAGTTTACTAAATAAAGCATACACCCAAAACCAGAAAAACTTACACCTAGAATGGAACCTACAGCGATACCTGCCTTTGCGCCGGAATTGAGTTGATTTTCAGTAAAAGGATTTATACCGGCTGTGGTATTGTTATCATCAGTAGTCGTGGGTATTACATAAGGATAGGAATCGATTTGACGTATAATCGATAGATCGGATACATTTAATGCAGCCATTCCGTTACAATGGGACTTGTTCCTGTTGGAACCAAATAACAAAAAAAGCGTTGTATCCACCAGAACAGCTAAAACAAGATGTTAAAAATCTCTTCTTTATATTTTTATAAGGTGTACCAGAGTGACCATATCGATAGAAATCATCAGTTAAACTTATCATGATCCTGGTACACTTATAGCTATTCAAATCTAATACGTAGATAGTATCCCCTATAACTATTTTCAAGTGAAGAAAAAATCAGTATTTTTTTAATATATTTGATTATTACCTAATCCAGCTTGACTTATTCCACCAACAATAATAAGGGATGAAGAATCAGGAGCTATATGTATATATATTGTTAAGGTAATTTTTTTTTAAAGTCTTACACAAGGTGGTTGACGCTTGTAATCGATATGATATAAATGAACCATCAAAATATTTCATAGACCATTCTCCTGTTTGAGTATTAAAAGTAGTAATATTTTGAAAAGATGTTTTACACCCATTTTCACAGCTGTATCTATCGTAGAGACGACCGCCGATATAATAAATTATATTAGTCTTTGGATTAAGAACCGCATTGCTTCCTGATAAAAATTGTGCTGGTATATTGATCTGTGGAACAAAAAGACTCCAAGTCTAACAACAAGCTTAATATTTCTTGTGTTGGAGTTTTTTTTTTTTTTTTTTACTTTTGCTTTTATATTGAGTAAATTCATAGAAACAAATCCATAGTTTAACGAACTACCAAGGAATATTAGATATTAAATTTTTTACATATATTACTTGCGATGTCTTTCCACCAAAATAGCCAATGACTTCACCAGATTCTGTTTGGTAGTCCACAGCTGTAGCATAAAATATGTCTTGATAACGTGGATCCCAATCGAGCCATGTTTCCCAAATTTGGGTGGTGATGTTGAAGAAGATGGTGCCATTGATCGGATTACCATATGTTTGGTTTTCAAAATACTTTTGACCTCCCTGAACTACAAATCCCGTTTGGTCGGCTAATACAGATACCTGTGGTAAATTCCGTTCCTCGGGATCAAATGGGTTTGTGCTGTTGAGTTGAACCCATTGAGTATCTAGTGTGCTTAGGGCAACAGCCTCTGTTGTATTGATATCTAGCATATAGGGTTCTTTGCTGTAAGGCTTAAAGTGAGTATCGCTTCCATAGCAATATATCTTGGTGTTTATGTAGGCACAATCTATACTAATTAGATATACATATGTATATATGTATATTACTCGGTGAAGCATGTCCAGGAATAATGACAGCTGAGATTGTTTCCAATAGAAAACATAGAAGAAGGAATCCATTGAAACAAGACATAGTTTCAAGGTGGTGGAGTCCAATTGAGATTTTTTTTTTTTTTTCTTTTCTTTTTCGTGAATGTTTTTATATCAGAAACAGTGTAACCTTTGTTTCTTCTTAGAATACAATGCTAATAAAATTGTAGCAACAGAAAAAAATTGGAGGTAACAATGAGATCAGTATCGATATTAAAATAAGTAAAATGTATTTATATTTATATTCGATAACTAAAAAAAAAGTATTACAAAACACGAGTTACAAAGAAAAGTCCTAATTCTCTTGTTTCCATTGTGATGAAATTTTAAAAAGAGAGAAACAATGAGATGTTATATATATATATATATATATATATATATATGTGTGTGTATAAGAAATAAACTAAACGTAGTTTATAGACAATCTTCTGCAGCATGCACCTCAGTCCAACCTAAACTTCTTTGAACAGCCTGCTGCCATTGTCTGCATTTGATTTTTCGTTCTAACGAATAAGTTGAGCTTATGAATACAGCGTTGATCTTTTTGTTACCTTCATCGTCCCATTTAGGATGAAAGACATCGTACTTTTCCGTCGTCTTTTGAACTATATCCTCCAAGCTTTCCCAAAAACCTGCCGCCAAACCGGCCGCAAAGGCTGCCCCCAGCGCACTTGTCTCTCTCATCTCAGAACGTGACACAGGTATCCCCAGTACATCAGCCTGAATTTGCATACACTGATCCGAATTCGACATCCCACCATCCGTCTTGAGTATCTTGAGCGACACATGATGATCCATATTCATTGCTTCCAGAATCGCGCGCGTCGAAAAAGCCACGGCCTCCAAGGTTGCTCTTGCCAGATGATGTTTATTGGTATACTGTGTCAAACCAACCAACGCGCCACGCGCATCATCACGCCAATAGGGAGCAAAGAGACCAGAAAAGGCGGTAACAAAAAATACTCCACCTGTCGAAGTCACGGTGGAGGCAAGGCTGTCAATCTCTTGTGGCGATTGAATGATGCCCATGTTGTCCTTGAGCCATTGCACAGCGGCGCCAGCGACACTGATCGATCCCTCCATCGCATAATTCACTTTTGAACCGAATTGATAGCCGACGGTGGATAATAGACCGTTTTTGGACACCATTGGTTCATGCCCGGTATTCATCAGTAGAAAGCCACCGGTACCATACGTGTTTTTGGTTTGGCTGGTCAGGAAACATTTTTGTCCGACAAGTGCTGCTTGTTGATCACCGAGACATCCCATGAGTGGCAAGTGTTCGAGGGGACCCCATTGGATAATGCCATAGTTTTCAGAACAGGACACGATCTCTGGTAGTATATAGTCTGGGATTTTGAAAAAGCTAAAAAAAGTTTTTTTTAAGTTTACCGTGTAGTCATTTCATATTTACTCTAATAAACGTTTATCCCATTGACATGTTTTGAGGTTCATAAACATGGTACGACTGGCGTTGGTGACGTCTGTGATATATTTACCGCCTTGAATACCACCTGTTAAATTCTCTCTTTCTTTATAAGTCTTGTGAAAGTATTTTTTTTTTTAAAAAAAAATCACTTACCCAAATTAACCAAGTGTCTACTGTACCAAACATGGCTCTCTTTTTTTCAACTGCTTTAGAGACCTTGGGTACTTGATCAATCAGCCATTTTAATTTGACAGCTGAGAAATAATTGTGAATAGGCAAACCACAGATCGCTTGAACATCCAGTGTTTGTGTCTTTGTCAGCTCTTTCACAAGGGTATCTGTACGTGTATCACTCCAGACGATGGCATTATAAAGGGGTTCTCCTGTCTTGCGATCCCATACAAGTGTGGTCTCTCTTTGATTACAAATACCAATGGCTTTATAAATGAGATAATACCATCAGGTGATCGTTTCTTTTACCTTTTAAATCTGAAAGATCATGGCCCATCATACCAAATTTTCTTATAGCTCCATCAGCACATCGAATCACACTATCTAGTAGATCATAAGGATCATGTTCAACCCACCTAAACTATTAGTTATCGTGTTATTTTGTCATAGTTTTTACCCTGGACGAGGGTAGATTTGATCAAATTCAAGTTTTTGACTGGTGACATGTTTTCCTTTTTCATCAAATATTATAAATCTTGTACAGGTTGTTCCTTGGTCAATAGTTCCAATATATTTTGGCATTTTTTTTTTAAAATTTTAAAATTTATTTTGGAAAGAAGATTAGTGATGCCACTATTTTTCCGAATCTTTAAAAAGTCGGGAAAAGTTTCCCGCAAGATACCAAACAAAAACCACTATTTCTTAAAGAAAGAGTGAGACTGCTAAAGTGAATTGTCGATTTAAAATAGTTACGCGTTATTTAACTCACTATTATTTTTTGTTTTTTATGTGAAGCTTTCTAACCACCAATGACCTCCAAACACATTGGAGCATAGATTTGTAGAATTTTACTGCAAGCTTGAGTAAAATTCCACAATTTGATTTTAGTTATAAAAGCGTACCAATACACGGAAGACTGTTAGAGTATGAAAACCACTTGAATATTTACACTAACTAAATGCAGGTGTCTTTATTTCTTCTCTCTTATAAACAAAGAATACAAATAAAAAAGCTCTCCTCTTTTCTATTCAAGAAATTATAGGAAAAAACGTATTTCCTGTAACAATGAATCCGACTGAATGAGCCCAATAGGACCAAGAATTGCTTTTTGAGCATCCCAGTGGACTTTGTAAGTTTAATTTTTTTTTTAAGTTAGACAATCATCCCCAGATGTTTTTTTTTAAAAAAAAAAAAAAAAAAAAAACGAAATGAGCAACACCAATTTACCCGTCATCAATATTCAGGCCAAACCACCTACAAATTGGTCCCGTAAAGAAGGCATTCAACTCTGTCATTTATCGATCAATATCTCTGTAGATTCCGTTCACGGTACCGATCAGCCAATTGAAAAGATATGGGAACCTATCCGGAAGAATTTCCAGGAAGAAAGGAAGGAAGAAGAAAGTTGTTTGCTTATTGGTGGTAATACCGAGGATATCCGGGAGAGATCATTCACTGGTTTGCAGTAGCGTTGGGACGCAATCCATCCTTTGGTGTCGAATTTTTGCAGTATTTTAAACAAATTGAAAATCGTAACGAGAGTTACAGCAACTCTGAAAAAAATGGTAGCTAGTTTTTTTTTTACGATTTTTGAAGTAACAATTATTAGCTTGAGCAGACTTACGAGTTGTATGCTTCAATGGTCGGCAAGTCATTTAAATTGCGCCACTGCTGGTCAATTTTGCGCCACAAGTAAAAATGGAAGAGGCTCCTAGAGTCTAAGCCAAAGCCAGTCGCTGCCTCAACACCTGTTCGACGTCATGTAGTCGGTAACAGCGGTGAAGAGGAAGAAGGAGGTGAAGAAGAAGCTCGCACCATCGGACGCAAAAGGACAAAGAAGGTCGTTCAAGAAAAGAGCAAGGCGGCCAAACTCTTTGAAATGTTTCAAGAGCGGAACAAGTTGGAAGATGGTCAGGTGCATGATTACATGGAGATGCTCTGAAACATCAACCTGGGACTTCAGACTGCCAATGAATTGAAACAAAGAGAACAGAATATGAAGACGTTGACAATAGACTTGTCAGCCCTTCCAAAAGAGGAAATGGTTGCATTCTTTTAGAAGAACAAAAAAAGATCATGGATCGCATGCGAAAAAACAGATTTAAAAAACAATAAACTATTTTGTTTTTTTTTTTATTCCTAAATTTGTTCATCAGATCATCGCGCAATTAGAAATGATGTTTTTGATTTCTGATTTGGCGAAATCAGCGGGTAAAATCACCAAAGCTTCCTCTTTCTCGAGAGGGTAGTTGTATCTCGAACGATACCTTTCCGACCTCATCAGCATATCTTACATCTTCCACAAACATATTGTGCAAGATTATGCAAGCTTGCATAATACCGTGCAATACTTCTAACTTCCACAATCGTACACCTTGTTTTTTTTTTAATTGTGAAGCGACCTCATAAAACACCAAAAGCACGCTCCACGTCTTTTCTTGTTGCTTCTTGTTTGGCTGCAAAAAAGCTATTCGAGAAAGACAAGTCAACAGTAATATAAAAATGTCTTGATGTATAGCTTTCCTTTTTGGGTTTGTAGATTCCTAAGGAACTTCACAAAGTTCGCATATCTGGAATATATATCGTTCGTAAGTTAATATTTCTCACTTTTACTGCTTTGTTTCTAAAGAAGTCTATTAAAGGACTTCTCCCTTTGGCGGCTTCAGCAAGCAAGTGCGAGCAATTCAGGAAATTGATTTCGTTCAACGACAGGAGAGACCAAAGAAAGAGTACCAAATCCCGAGATCTTAAGAGGTCGCGGCTTCCAGCATCACAGTTGCCTATTTTTCTCTGCTTTTTTACTGGTTCTTCCAAGAGGTAGGGTAGTTCTTCAGTGCCCAATGCATGCAGTAGAACTAGTCTAACATTTCGGGGGAAATCCCTCTGCTCTTCAACGGCCATCAGTTTTTTAGCATCCTCTTGGCTCGGACGTCTCAGGTATTTCTTCCCATACACCTTTACGACAGTAAGGCAAATCTCCTTCAAACACTCCATAGTCATGTTTTAGCTGATACGAACGTATTCGTCGATAACATCAGCAGAATAGCCATGCTAACTGGCGAAATGCAGCTGCAATCTTTTGCAACGAAGATAAACCAAGTCTCTGGGTGGCGCCCCGTTCCTGAACAAAATAATCATTGTGTTTTTTAATATCTTCAAAGATGTATTCTGAATCCACATCGAAAGATGATATTGTTAGGATTTGAATTAAAAATAGTTCGCATTTCGATTAAAAGGTCTTTGGACTTGAATTAGAATTTACCGGATTTGTATAAAATTGAACTGCAAATCTTGTATTGTTGCATGACAAGTATTTTAGACTCAGAATATCAATTTGGGAGGGGTATGCAGATAAATTTATTGCAATTAATTTGTTCTGTGTATATAGATTTGGTATATTTAAAGGTATCTAAGGCTCTAATTCGCCTAATTGTCGAGCCAGCTCTAAATTTTTACTGTACAATACCAGCACTTCCTTTTCTAAACTGATCACTCTGCCTTCAAGGGCAGCAATAGTGGACTGAAGCTCACTTTCGATTGTGTTCCAATGATTCAACTTGTACTGTGTCGCTTCATCTGACTTGGAATATCCCCTTCTTAGTGTCTCCAAAGCGTTCAGATTCGACAGATGCTGCCTCTCGGCGTTTTCCACTTGGTCCTCCAGTTCTGCCATCTGACAAGCCATTTCCCTTAATTCTCTTGTTATTTTCACCTGGAGAGTATCCGACTGCTGTCTATATTCTCTATCCAGTCTCTCCTTTATATCATCCTTGTGAGCACCGAGCTCCCTTTCGAGTTGTTTTTCATAATATGTCTTCATCTGCTCCACCTTTAGTTGAGACTTTTCAAATTCTGACCTGACTTTGACCAACTCTCTTTCTTTTTCCGCCGCCGATTGACGCAAGGCATTTTCCAATTCCACGTCAGACTTTATTCTCCCCTTTTCTGCCTCCAACGATTGAGCTATCTCGGTCGATCTCTGTTCGGCCCTGACCAGACGTTGCCTGAGTTCTTCCTTTTCAGAATTCAAGGCTGCCACTTCCAGATCATGTCTCCTTTCCAAAACCGCCTTCTTTTTATCCATCGTGTTGCGCCATTCTCTACTCTTAATTTCTCGGTCCTCAAGCTGTTCCTGAAGTTGATCAATTTGAATCTGACGTTCTCTCAAGACGATCTGGTCGGGAGGTTCGGTTAAATCCAACAAATCCTGTTCGAGCCTTTGTGTTCTTTCATCGGATTGAGACTGCTGTTGTTTGGCCCACTCGAGTTCCTCAAGCATACCCTCCATCTCACGTCGAATATCGTCCACGAGTTGTTCGGCCTCTAATCTCTCTTGACTGGCTTGGCCCAACTCTTGTTTAAATAATCGCCTTTTGGCTTCGAAATCAGATTTATTTTGAGTCATTTGCTGGTGAACCTGTCGAAGTTGTCTTTTGGTTTGTCCGTGTTGTTTGGCTAGTCTGTTGAGAGCGTCCATTAATCGTTGGTTTCGGGTTAACACGTTTTCGTGGGTGATACAAATCCAATTTTCAATCAATTTGAGGAGCTGAGTTGTTTCTAACAAGTTTTTTTTATAAGTTTTTCTTTTTTTTTTTTTGAAAGTGTTACCTTGTTCAGATAGTTGATTACTTAAAAAATTACTCAGGTCACTTGGAATATCTCTAGGTAAGTCAAATGTGTTTATGGAAGAAGTAGAAGATCTTCTTGAATTCCAACAGGTACTTGTAGGTGAAATAGTAGAATCATCAAAATCTTCATTGATATGATAAAACATACTAAAAAAAAATAAAAAGAAGAAGAAAAAAAATTTAAGTTGAGGGGGGCATAGAAATTAAGTAACACATAATATGCGTTCATAGTTCATTTAAAATTTAAAACTTCGTCTTTTGATCTCTTTACTTGTCATTGTTTTGTCATCTTTATTTAAAAGGCCGTAATGCAGAGCTTTTTTTTTTTTGTAAAAGGTATTTTATTTAGGTTCTACACAGGGACGTACACCGTTGACGAAACGATAGATAATCAGTAAACATATAGAGTAAAGAGTGAGTTTGAAAACAAGAATGGTTTGTTGCGAGTTGAAGAATTGGGCACTGGGCTGAGGTATACATTGATTGTAAGTAAAGTTTTCTTTATGGAATTTCTTCATAAAATATGTAGCGCCAGCGGCAAGTTCCTGAGACCGAGGGGATTGACCGTCAAAGATGAGCTTCCAGTGAAATTGCCAAATGGAGTAAGGATAGCACGTCAAGCTTCTTCCTATTTTTTGATGAGCGATCTATAACAAACTCACATAAAATTGAACGATTTATGATTTATTAATAACTTGATCAAAATTGTTCGACTTGTTTAACCACGAGCTCCTCAAAAAACAGATGAATACTCAATAGAAAGAGAAGGGAGTTACTATAAAATCTTATACAGAATATTTTTTTATTGATATTATCAGGGTATCTATTCATTACATTAACCATCATGCTGTAGAGTTTCTTCACGTCGCGTCGTTTTTTTTTTTTTTTTTTTTTTTTTTGAAGCAGTGACGGCATGTACTCCGCCAGAAAACTCGACAAAACCAGGAGATACTCTATGGTTACCTGTTTTAAAAGTGCTCTGTCCCACTTTGTTTTATTTGTGCCAAAATATTCCCTTTTGAGTCAACCTAATTCAACAGTGCCATTCACGACCAGAAACAGATAACTGGTAATTACGATACTTGTCTGTATAACAGCTGATCTTTCAAAAACTCTATTATCCAACGGATTTTTTGGTGACTCAACCAAGTCCAGACTAAAAATTGTATTAATAAGAGTAGGGCAATGTGAAACAGTTTGTTGAAAATATTATTACAGTGTTTAACTAGGTTTTCCTATTAACTCAACATCACAATCACCCATAACATCGTGATCTTGCTTATATCCATCTGGGTACAACGTGTTGTGCAGGTTTTTGTAGGAAAAAAACTTTAATATGTTTAATTGCTTGGATAAGATTGTTTTCACTTTCGGTAATTTCTACTTCTTTGACATTTACAGATAATATGATGCTTTCATATTGTTCTTCAGTTGTACACATTTTCAATATATTCCATACCAAATCCAATATTAGGTCTATAATACCTAGTTGAGCTAAACTATATAGAAATTTAGTTAGAACATTTTTTGCTAACAAAATTACCGTTATAACTTACTGGTCCGTTACAAGTTTAACTGCTTGTTCCAGCGTTTTTGTCAAATTATTTGAAATAGTGTCAGAAGAAATAGCATAGTTAGAAGATGAAGAGGTACCAAGCACCTAGATATATAAAAATATTAATGTTACCATCTTATCTTTTTGGCTTTTTCCATTAGATTTCGATGTACGAGTCATTGAATAGAAGAAAAGGCAGAGCGAGATTTACTATTGATATCATCTAAGATAATGTCTTTCTGCCTTTCCCAGTACTTACAATATTTCTTTCCGAACGCTGTTGAATAATTACGACGAACCTATGATTAAAACAAAGGAAGCTAGTATCTGTCAAAAGGTTTAAATTTAGTATAAAGTATAACAAAAGTAATTTAGCTGTATGAGCAACATTAACAACTTTGTTACGATAACCGCGCAATATAAGAATGTTCAGTTTAAGGGTACGTTCGATTTAAGGGTGAAGATTCCAGGAACCATTTCTGCTTTTCTCACTAAATCGTCATTCGATATAAGGGTACGCTCGATTAAGGGTGAGATTTCCGATAATTTTGGTCACCCTTATATCGAGCGGCCACTGTACTTTGTTTTGATTGTAATGTAAGGAGCAAATCCGTGTAAATTGCGTTTGTCATCTCTTCCATGTCGTTGAAATTCTCGGCAAACGAAAAATAGTCAAAGTAAGGCGGTGTTTTTTAGAAGCTTGATTCAACCCATGTTAAAGACTTGTAGTCTTCTCTAAGACCATTGATTTTTTTTATGTATTTATTTTGTTTGAGCTTCAGAAGTATCTTTCAATGTTTTTTCTTATCAGGAATTGCTTAATCCACAAAGAAAATAAAAGGGAGTTGATGCATCAGAGAGGATTATATCACAAGAAACTGCAAATTGAAATGTGAAAAACCAGCAGCTTAGGGTTTTTATTTTCCGCACCTTTATTTTCTTAAATCCCCAATTTGATGCTGCGTTCACTATATGAATCATTTATTCCAAAGGGGCTTCGGTCCTTAGTGGAATGGTTATATTGCTTCTCTTGGTTGCTTGTAACGCAAATTCAAATACCCAAGGACGCAATTTTTATCTCTTCTTTCGTAGTTGTAGCCCTATTATATTTATCTGGCTTAAAAGTTCTGTTATATAAAAATTCAAGATGATGTCCACCATGTTGGTGACATCGATAATAAAAACTTCATAAAAAAAAATTATTTATTCCAAATTGTGTATTTTCAAGTTTTGGGATTTTAAAACGGAATATAGTCCCCCCCCCCTTTTTTTTTTCCTTCTTAAGAAGGAATGATTTCATTATTCGCTTTCTTTCTTTTTCTTTTATACTAAAAATGCCATTATTTGAAGCACATAATATATCAATGAAAATATCTGAAGGAAGATGGTTATTCAAAGACATCAGTTTCAATCTTGAAAAAGGAAACATTTTAGTATTACGTGGTCCAAGTGGTTGCGGGTAAAATCCCTTTTCGTTGCATAGATATAATTTTTTATATATAGAAAAACAACCTTGTTAAAATGTTTAGCTGAACTCGTACCTTATAATCAAGGACATTCCAAACTAAACGATAAAGACGTTGATCAATATACAGTTCCTATCTGGCGTTCTCGCGTTCTTTATGTCCCCCAACGACCCTCTGTTCATCCTGGTTCACCCTTTGATTTTTTCAATCTGGTCAAGAGTTATGCCAGTCAAAAGAATAAGGAATTAGGTGACCCTGTAAAGATTGGAAGTGAATGGAATTTATCTGAAAGTCATTTTAGTGAGAAATGGTCTAACCTTTCAGGTGGTGAGATGCAGAGAGTAACACTGGCCATGGCTGTTGCCTTTAATCCAGATATTTTGTTATTAGATGGTACATAAAGCAAAAATCATTGCTCAATAGACTGTTCATTATTTTTTTTTAGAACCTACATCTGCTTTAGACCCAGAATCTATCGAGTTGGTAGAAAAGACTTTGAAAGGAAAAACTTGTGTATGGATTACACATGATCCAAAACAACAAGAACGTGTAGGTACAAATACTTTGACTCTTTCCAAGCCTTCTTCCTCTTCTTCAAGTTATAGTAGTAACGATACGGTGCGGTTGGATATGTAAATATAATTTTTCTTTATTGAGGTTTCAACATGTACATTCGAACTGCAAATAAACCAGCAGGAAATCCTTGTTGCTTTTCTTCTTTAATAATTTTAAGACCTGCCTTTTCAAACAATCTTTTCAATTCGTCGTTGGGACGTGTCACACTACTATCTTCTTCATCAAATAAGGCTTCGTTGGATGCATTGTTTTCTTTGACACCAATCCATCCATTGGGTTTTAATCCTTTGATACAGCGTTTAAAGAAATCCACAAAATGATCTATACAATCATAACTTAATCTCTCATATGTTTATATGCAAATTTACCGTCAGTCAAATGTCCTAATACCCATTGACACCAAATCATATCGTAAGTTTCTGGTTGTGGTGCAAAATCCTGAAGTCCTTGACAGAGCAAATACCCTACTTTTCCCGATTGTATTTCTTGTGTCAAATAACTTGAACGGGCCTGTTCAACAAAATTTGGTGCTTGTTCAACCAAATCGACCGTTTCAAATATTTGTGATAAGAAATGTTTGGTGACGCGACCGATACCGGCTCCACAATCACAAGCCCTTTGGGGGCTCAAACTTCCATTGTCAACGAATTCTTGAATGAATTCAAGTGAACCTTTGACGTCTATAGGATCGATCGTTTGAAAACCACCCAACATGCCGTCCAAGGTAGCAGGTACATTGTTCCAATATTTTTGCGCATCAGAATACCATTCTGGTTTTTTCATTAATTCCTCAGTCTTCTTTTATTAGTATCCATCCTTTTACTTTATTTTTCCCCTACATTGCTCATTTCGAAAAATAGATAAAAAATGTAAGGACGAGTTTTTTTTTTTTTTTAACTCCCCCCCCCCTTTTTTTTCCCACTAAAATGTTATCTAAAGTGATTCTTCCAGCTAGTATACATCACTTGATTCTTTCTCATGCTTATTCCACCGAAAAAGTTAAAAGATGAAATACACTGTTTATAAACTAATGAAAATTTCAGGAAGAAAATATTGGCATGTTAATTGGTTATTGGGAGGTAATTTAAAATGGTATAAAATTATTAACTAAAAATAATTTAGACAAAAACAAGTAATAATCCTTACATTGGAATCCAAACCATAGCCAGAATAAAATCGATTTCGCTCTTGACTAGATCAGATAAAACAAAAGATAGAGTAGAAATTGCACCTGAAAATTTACATTTAGCTGCCATTCAAGCAGAGGTATTAAAAACAACAACAAACACTTTATTGATTATTATCAGGAATTAGGCAAGCAAATAAACCAAGATATGATGGTGATAGGATGGGTAAAAGACAAAAGATAAAAAAAAAAAAAAATAATAATCAAAGAGCATATAAACTCACTAAAAAAAAGTATCATAGTCATCCACATATTACTGTATTTCCTTCTCATATTGGTAATACCTTTTGTATTAATTTTTGCTTGGGATCTAATTTAATATAGATGTGAGAACACAATTATCTCAACAGTTGATGGATAATAGATTCTTTGGCATTATTGTTTCTTGTTTCGATACCACTTCCGATAATGTAAACAATTTCTATTTTGAAAGAAACTAACAGATTTTTAGAGTGAAAAGATGCAGATTACTTGTTTTCAATCTGAACAAACAGAAAAACGTCAAGTACCACTGTTTATTGAACCCGAAGAAAACATATCACCATCCATTCGACAACTCTACTTGGACTTGCCTAAACATTTATATGACGAATACAAAAAGGAATACAATCAACAGAGAACACATTATGATATGAACAATCCAAAGGAGGCATTACCTGATTTGATGACACAATCTTATAATGCTCATGTTTATGGAAAGTTAGTTATGGATCTAATGGACACCGTTATTCTTCCTGCCACACATTTATTGAATTCAAAAGAAAAAGCTCTTGACAAGGAAATTGAAGAATATGAACAATTGTTGTTTAAAAAAGAATTGATTCATTTTTAAACTCTTTTTTCTCTTTTTTATGGACAATTTACAAAATAAATACTTGCAAATGGCTTGGTATACCCCCTTCTACATATAAAAAAAAACACGTTTACTTATAAAAAAAAAAAGGAATGCATCCACTTTGGGTATTCAATCTAAAATGAAACACAAGATAAAAAAAAATGCAATTTTATTATTTGATGTAACCAAATCATGGTAAGCTCTGTTATATTTTGCTTTGACTGACCCTTTATTAGTAAGCTATTGACAGAACAAGGAAACCCAATGTTACTGAAAACAACAGCACACTTGTTATTTGGTATCACAAAGATCTGTAGACAAAAATCATACTTTTTATATGGTAACTTTTTTGGGTTAGGACAACTTTCTAAATTTTTTTAGAGGATTCTTTAGAGTTGTATAACAAGATCAAACATGGTTTATTAAACAAGAATCATTCCAAATCCATTGATCTTGATAAACCCATTGCAAGGTATGTCTTTGACAACCTGACAAACTGATCAGTTATTAGTTTTATTACTTTACCTGAAAAAGATTATTTTTTCGAATTTCAATCACTCAATGGACCATTTTCTAATTTGGTAAGAAAAGAAATATCCAATAAGCATTTAATATAAAATTATGAAGCTTTTGAGAGACCCCTTTTATGAATATGATATGGATCGTGATATGTGTTCGGTAGTGGATAAAAATTCACCAGTTCATATCTCTTTGGATCTTTCAATGATGGAAGCTCATGATCCAAATAGACTCAGTCTTGAAGTTTCAGACCCTATGGTATTGGGAGATCAACCAATGATGATGGATGATGTGGATTTTGGTATAGAGTAATAATAATAATAATAATAATAATAAAGGTTCATAAATATGTGTAAATTGACTTGTTGTAGTATTGATACTGATTTCTATGTTCCTCAAACATATCCTACTCTATTGAATGCTGCCACTATTCCGGTAAGATCTCAAAAGATAAATCTGAAAAAAAAAAAAAAACTAAAATGTGTGTGTACTTGAAGACGGATAACTCATCCCAATCATCCTCATCAAAAAGACCCAGTACGGACAGACATGGCTATGACCTACCCTCTTTCATCATGGAAGAAGATGAATGGCTTAGTCAAAACTCGGAATGTTTACCTGTGCTTGTACCCAATAGTTCAAGTCTGCCAATCAAAAGACAAACCAGACTCAAGAGAATGGTAGTCAATTGTGTTCAGGACACGATGTTGACCGCTTTGGATTATACAATAGATGGGATCATAGGAGATTTCAGAATGCGCGCTGCAAGGGGATCCAAGAAGATCAATCTTCGTCAACCAATGATGACGTTGATCGAACCTTTGGAAAATCTGATGGTTCAAAGAGATTTTCAAAGAACTTCCATTGAAAGAGCTAGACGTGGAACCAATAGTAATTCATCACATGGAAGTTACCCTTCCTCAATCAATGGAAGGGGTGGTGAATCTACAATTCGATCGACTTCAGGTTCTTAAAAAAGTTTATATCCTCGTTTTAAATATTGACAATCTTTGTAACAGATTTGACAACTCCTGATTTACAGCCTTTGGATTTTGAAGAAAACATGTAAAATGATTTATTTGGTGGGGGCGGGAGGTTCCATACTTAAAAAAATATAGAAACCATGATTTGAGTGAACGAGATACATTTCATGCATATCCAACAGATGACCCTTTTGATATAGATGATAATATAGACTATGATTATTTATTGGTAAATCCTATGGAGGCTATGGACATCAATAGATATGAATTAGATCAAGAAAAACAGTTATTCGAGTTAAAAGAAAAATATATAAAAAAAAAGTAGAAAAAAATACAAAAAGCAATTGACTTTCATTTAGGGAATTACGTCTCTTTTTAACAGATTCGGATATAGTTCAGTTGGATGATATTTTTCAACTCAAGAATCGATCATTGATTGCACACTCTTTTTATTATGTCTTGGAATTAGCCAACAAATCCAAAGTTAAACTTTTACAAGAATCAGCTTATGGTCCCATACAAATCCGAATTCTTTAAAATTCTCTCTTTTTTTTTTTTTTTTTTTTTTTTTTGGGTGGGAAATAAATAAAGTGGAGCTTATATGTATATGATATGTATAAAAGGAATGTGTGTATATAAAAGATTTTTTTTTACAAGTTTCTGTATCGTCTCATACCGACATTTTTAAGTGCTTGAATGACCGGACTCATCCGACAACTTTCTTCCATACGTAAATGACGTTTTAGAGCATCTGTACGAGCAAATGATTTTTCACAATGAAGACAATAATAAGGCTTAGCCCCCGTATGAACCCGGATATGTCGTTGGAGATCATGTTTTCGTGCAAATGATCGAGGACACAGTGTACAATCATAAATCTTGGTCTTTGTACATTTCATTGGCTTCTCAAGCATATAGGGAGCATAGGGTGGCATGAAGCAGGTATTGGAATCAAACATAAAAGGCATGGATTGGTAGAAGTTAGGCATAAATTGAGGCTGGAACATGGGCAGGCTGGTGGTAGGTGATGGTTGACTCGAAAAGGTGTTACACATGGAAGTGGGCGAAGATTGATTTGATGATATATTGCACATAGGAAAGGAGTGATTGGAAAAATTATTGCACATGGATGCAGGTGAAGAGTGAACAGAGGAGCTATTACACATGGACATGGATGTAGGCGAGGCGTACTGACACATCGTAGGCTGCTGGAAACATGACTTGGGTGAGGACACGAGGGAGGAAGAAGAAGAGTTACACAAACTCATAAGATGGGTTGAATCTGTATCCACCATTGGCATCAAATGGTTTTGTTCAGATTCGATAGGATAATTTATATTGCTACTGTTATCCCAAGTTGAATAATCTTGCCAAGTAGAAGCGTTTCCATAACAGTTGAATTCATTTAAACATAAACAATCAGGGTACATTTTTTTTTTGATTATATAAAATAGGGTTTAATAAGAGGAAAGTAAGAATTTACTGTTATTCTGATAGAAAAAAAAAAAAAAAAAAAAAAAAAAAAAGAAAAGTCGAGTTAATATATGCAAGATAAAAAAAAAGATCGAACGTGTATCAAACGCGTTTTTACTCCTTCTCCACTCCCTCTCTTACATGAAATAAAGAGGTAACGTTTTCTTATATTAATGAAATAGGGTCATTAAAACAATGTGTACAAAGGAAACAAAAAATGAACAGTTTGCCTTAAAGGGATGGGGGGTTTCTTTTGGGTAAATGTATCAAAAATGCCCTTTTTCTTTTCCTACTTTAACAAAAAAAAGCTAATCCCTTTCTTTTCCCTAGGGTCTATGTTTCGAAATCAAGGGTCAAAGAAAAAGAAAATGGAGCGTAAATAGTATACTTGCGCTCCTTCTTATGTTAACAATAAGGGAGCATAAAAAATTAGAAAGAAAAAGAGGGAGAATTTTCAGTAACGCGCTTTACATATTAATTTTCATTTGTCCATTTTAAGTAAAAGTCTATTAGGGGATCAATACATTTTTTTTTTTTACGTATGTGCTTTTTTTTGTGTTGGCTTGTGCGTATACCATGATCGTCGTTGAAGGTTTAATTAAAAAAATAAATATAAATAAAAACTCTCTTTTCTTTTTTCTTTTCTTTCTTTTTCTTTCTTTAAAAAAACTAGCTTTTCCTACAGCTTTTCATTTTTTTTTTTAAAAAAAACTTGAAGGATCGATCAAAAATACAACTTTTCTATATTTGTTATTTTACACACTACCTCCTTTAGAATATCCGTGTTAGCTTCTCATTCTCCATATTCAGGACATATGTTGAGGGCGTATTGTAAACGATGTATTCGATATCATTATATCCTTTGGATTTTTTTTTAAAGAAAAACTACTGCTAATTATGCATAATGTATATTTCACCCCCTCACAGTTGTGTACACTGAAGACACCATAAAAAAATCCCAGAAAGTAGAATATTTGTTTATTGTAACAAATGCCCGCCTTTACATGTGAAACATTCTCCTCATTTCTCCCTATTTTTTTTTTTTTTTTTTTTTTTTTTACTATGAATCATCAAATGACGGTATAAGGAACTTTATATAGAAAACTTATTTTCTTTAACATTCTACGAGGAGAAACTTGGGGGAGGTTATGTTTCTCTATCTCTCTGTCTCTGTCTATCTCTTTTGGATAGGCGTTTATACGGAGATGAACAATATAGACTAAAAGTCAACGAAAAATTGTAACCTCCTTATACTTTAGTTACGACCATCTTTTTTTTTTGTTGTAATTGATTAGCTTCACAACCAAAATAATGAAATATAATGATGAAGCATTAGCGGTTCAATCTTGAAAAGTTCAATGTAAGAGGAAAAAAAAAAAAAACAAGTCTTGGACGGCGTTCACACAGAAATTTTAAAGCGATGCACTTAAAAAAGGATGACTTGTTTCGAACAAACCCTTTTCCTTTGGTCACCAAATTGCAACGTCTTTTTTTTTTTTTTTTTTTTTTTTTTTTTTTGACCATGCAACAGAGCGCTTCATGTTGATATGGAAAGCTGCCTCATCAATAAAGATACAGTTACTCGCAAAATCAAGATCTGTTTCATTCCATTTCACTACCCAACCGCGTTTCTCCTGAATTTTTTCCGAACTGTTCGTTCTACCGAATGGAAATGTACTTTCTTCAGACTGATTCTGTACTTTTCAATTACGCAGTTGTAAAGAGCAGTTTTTGAAATAGATAGGCCTTCAAACGTGCTTATCAAATTGTCCATCATATCCTTCAAAATTAAATTCGGATTATCATCGATGAGCTGTTTAAGAATTGCTCATACTCTTTTCTTAAGATAAGTGATCTTTCCATAGGTCTACCAATACTCTTTTTCCTTTCTGCATTTTGGCTTTCTTTTTTGTACCAACTTTGAGCAGTTGTCTCTGGCATCTTAAGAGCTCTGGCTGCCTCTCTTATTCCCATATTTTTCTTGTAAACAAGGAAAAAAAAAAAACGCTCTTTATCTTCAGGTTTATAGCGTCTGTAGGCTCTCTTGCCCTTTTCGATTGGTTGACTATCAGTACTGGGCTTCTCCTTTTTTTTTTTTTTTCTTGTTCCATTCTCTCAGTTGGTTTTAAGTCGAAGTACTGGTTCAAATATGTTATATTTTCAAGGGGATAAGCTTCATCATCTACTTCCATGTCAACCGCAAAAGCTTCATTTCCTTGGTCATCTGACATGTTTCCTTTTCCGTCTTCGTGAATAAAAGAGCTCATATTGAAGTTGATATAAAAGTAAATATAAAAGTGGAAAAGAAAGGATCCTGGTACTGCGCAAATTTTTTTTTTGATTGCACGAAACCATTTTCTTTTAACGATGGAAGTTTATTCCTGAGTCGGAACTAATTTTTATTTTTAAACTGCACAAATTTTTTTTTTTGAAGGTGCACTTGAAGATACGGTGTATTTTTGCAACGTGAAGATGAAAAAAAAAAGGAACCCTTAGGTTTTAAACTCAATCATTTAATTCATTATTTTTTTCCCTTGCCCTTTTTTGTATTTCTTTCTGAGGAGTATTATTTTTTTTTAAAAAAAAAGGGAATCAAATGGGAAACAATGTCTCAACAAAGAACTTAAAAAAAGAGAGAAGAGCGACGAAATCCAAAAGCATGCCTCTACCGCCGCGTATTGAGACAGAAAATGAACATTCTACAAATACAGCACACTCTGTCAACTCAATTTTACTAACTTCCAATAATTATCAACAACAGGCAAATTCTTTGTCCCAACTGAACCCCGAATACCCTAAACCTAAACAAGACTCCTTACATGGTAAGGTGGAGAATCTTCATCAGCACAAAGCACTCGAAAAATCAGATTTTTGGCCAATCCAACAAGATGATGATATGAACCAGCTTACTTTAAGTTCGATGAATCAGCTAACCGTAAACTCTGTTTCGAGTGAATATTCCTCAATCACAAATATTGATGATTACATAAACCGTCTATTAGATGCCGGATACTCATCAAAAGTATCAAGACAATTATGTTTAAGGAACTCTGAAGTTACTGCTATTTGTCGATCTGCTATGGATGTTTTTCTTAGTCAGCCAGTAACCAAAAAAAAAAAAAAAAAAAACATGCACAACACTAACAAATGCTTCTTTATTTTTAGTCTTTATTGGAGCTTTCACCTCCTGTAAAAATAGTTGGTGATACACATGGTCAATATACCGATTTAATTCGATTATTTGAAATGGGAGGATTCCCCCCGGCTTCTAATTATTTATTCTTGGGTGATTATGTTGATAGAGGAAAACAGAGTTTAGAAACAATCTTACTGTTGTTTTGCTACAAGATAAAATATGCAGAAAACTTTTTCTTACTGCGTGGAAATCATGAATGTGCCAATGTGACTAGAGGTAAGTTTTTTTCTTAAGACATATAATAATAACCTCCTCATAGTATATGGATTTTTCGATGAATGTAAACGACGGTTGAGTGCCAAGATGTGGCGTACGTTCGTAGATGTTTTCAATACACTTCCGATTGCAGCTTTAGTGGCTGGAAAAATATTTTGCGTGCATGGTGGACTGAGTCCTTCATTACGTAGTATGGACGAAATTCGTAATATCCAAAGACCAACAGATGTGCCTGATTATGGACTGTTGAATGATTTGTTATGGTCCGATCCTGCTGATATTGAAGGAGATTGGGAAGACAATGAAAGAGGTGTATCGTATGTGTTTGGCAAAAAAAATATTAATGAATTTTTATCCAATTTTGATTTGGATCTGGTGTGCCGAGCTCATATGGTAAAAATTAGATACTTGTTTAAAAAAATTACTTACGAATTTATTAGGTGGTTGAAGATGGTTACGAATTTTTCGGAAATAGAACGTTGGTCACAGTATTTTCGGCACCAAACTATTGTGGGGAGTTTGACAATTTTGGTGCCATTATGAGTGTGAATGACGAACTATTGTGTAGTTTTGAGTTGCTTACCCCAGCAGATCATCCATTGGCCAAAGAAAGACTTAAGCAAAATAAAATGAATGGCAATAAAAGATAAAGAGGCTACCTCGTGAACCCTAGTCTCTAGAACCTAGCAGGAAAAGAAGATGTATAGAACTCAAGAAAATCTACCTTGTATGACACATGTAGAGATTACATTAAAGTAATATAGGAAACATATGTATTACTTGTGGCTTAAATGGGCGTTTATTGGAAGATTTTTTTTTGTATACGACAAAACAAGACAAGCCTCAAGAAGTTATCCTCTTCGCTTTTTAATGCTAGCAGAAAGTGAGAAAAATATAATGTCCTTATCTGTTGTAACCATGATAAATATAACCAAATATCTAATAGAATGATACTTAAGGATTGAATATTACGGATGTGATATTTTTGTAATGTTTAAATAAATGTAGGGTTTTAAATATAACAAAAGGGAGTCCGTGAGACGGAGTGGGGGCTCTCTATTAAGATGAAGTTTTTATAATTTGTCCTATTGACTTATATTTATATCAGTTTGTCTTCTTACTCAGTGTAACGCGCTAAACTGGGGTTGTTCTTTTGTCTAACTTTTATATTGGTGGAGAACATCTTTCATTATGCTGCTAGGATTTAGGGTGCCTTTTGTTGTATCCGAACAACTTGTACATGAAGATTCATAGATAGGACCGAGATTACGGATTAAGGGCTTACGATACAATCAGGTTGAAAAACTTTTATATTAAAAGATCTGAGACATAAACAATGGTCAATGTATCAGTGAAACTTAACGGTATTCTAAGTTCATTAACAGATCCCGTATCCAGGTACCACAAGATCAGGGCTCATCCATTTGACAACACAATCCAAATCCATCAATAATCCATCGTCTTCTCTCTTGATTCGTTAAAGATACCTTGGAAGCCCTTATCCATGAATTCTTTATTGTAATCGATAAACATATATTTTATCCATCAATTAAAGTAGCGTTAAAGATCCAGACATTGTGAAAAGTATAAATAATCCACAGTTTTTCTTAAATAAAAGAATGTTCATTAGTCTCGTTATTTATCGTCCCTTTTGATTTTAGTTTTTGTTTGTGGTATTATTGGTTTTTCGAGTTGTTTAAAATAAATGTGAAAGTTGGACTGAAAGTCGATGAGTCTCTTGAACCTCTTTTATTAAGTGAGAACGAGAGAGAGAACCCACTTATTGCAAATTACGTCTCGATAATAAGATTGAGAAATTTAGATAGCGATAGTAGTACAAGGTACATTAGAAGAACAGTTGTTATTCCATATATGGCACGAAGTGCTATATATATTGCCAAGGAAAATTGTAAGACGCGAGTTATCTCACACGATATAAGAGTGTTTATGAAGTAAATACGACATGCATGACGAGATGCATCTGCCCCATTTCCTTTATTATTATAAATGGCAGTTCTTTTAGCTAGAACTGGGCATACATCTAAGTGTCCAATAATGGCTGGATCAACACAAAGTCTATAAGGGGTTGCGCGGTCCGAACGGCCTTGATAGCGGCCGTTATGGCGTGGACGGTAGCTAGGTTTGCCTTGATGATAGTGCGGGCGATCATCCCGAAGACGCTTGTAATCGCGGCCTTGGTGGTCTTCGGCTATGTGTTTTCTTTTTGGCTTCTCAAGCAAGCTTGATGCTTTACGGTCAACATGTTTGACATCTTGGATGATTTTGTTGCATTCACCAATAAGATAAGTTTTGTTCTTACCAAGCAAAGCTTGGATATTCTGTAGCGAATCAACCTTTAAAATATAGCAGTCTGTGATGTGCATAGGATCACTTGCTCTTTCGATTTTCAAACGATCAATGATCCGTTCCTTGACCTTATCCTGAAGACTCTCAAGAAAACCCATCACGGCCCATCTGTTATCGTCGAGATTGGCTTTCTGCATTAGATCCATATAGCGATCTATGTATAAGTGAGGGAATTCACCAACACGTTGGCAAATTCTACAGAGCTTTTCACAATATTGGTCTTGCGTAAACGAATCTTCAAACTTGCTGATTAGTGCAGCTTGACCTTGTTCCTAAGAACCGTTCTTGAAGTCGTCTTGTTTCGCATAGTAATGAAACCAATTGATGGCTCGGTCGTCTTGGCTGGAATCAATTGATTTCTTGAGATATTGAAACCATACCTTATTCATGTCATCGAAGTACTCTCCAACGACATTCTCGAAAATACGAATAAAGTCCCTTACTGTTCGGAATGTGTTAGATCCATTACTAACTCCAGATTTATCTTTCCCGTATTGTTTGAAGCGATAGGAAAAGACTGCTTCAAGGCGAAAGACAGGTAGCACGCCAGCTAAATTCTTGGCCTTCGTGGGGCGAACAACATGTTTGCTCGCACCCTCCTTGGACTCATGTTCGTTTTTATGAGCTTTAAATTTTCTTATTTGATCTTGGATGTTGCAAAGATCTTCACGACTTTCCGCAATCTTACGTTTCAAGATTTTGGCTTTGGACTCATCATCCTCGGCTTTACGACGTCTAATCAACTTTCGGAGATATTCATTCTCTTCTTTGTATTGTCGCTTCAAAAGAGAAATTTCGTCATCGTCGTCCCCTCTGTTGAAACTAGACTTTTTATTGGCACAGGAGGATTTCTTAGACTTTGCCTTGCGGCGATCACTCATGGCGTGATTGGAAATCTCAGGGGAAGAATCCTCACCCATAAAGGACTGACTTATGGCGTCAGAACTGTTTTAAATAGGAAAAGATAGAAAAGTAGAAATACAATGAAACAAAAGATACCGGTTTATTATTTGTAAAGAGAGTGCTTATTTATAGTTTCTGAGAAGTGTTTTTTCCTATCTAAATTATGCAATTGTTTGCTGCCAACGATTGATCCCATACTGGGGTTTGATATCTTTATCAGTCTGATATGAACATTGATTCATGTCAGATCTGGAATCTTCATATAATTGTATGGGGTTGAATTCGAATTGTTGCAGGATAATCTGATCTCTAGTGTGATAGAGCTTATTTGTTAAGCAAAGACTTATGCCATTCATGATGTGCATCAATAAATTAAAGTATCTGTTAATTATATGGATTGGGATATGTCAAGATGGTCGGATCAAGTAAATATTTAGTGGCTGATCAGGGCATTACCTATACTCAGTCTTATAATGTTTCTACCAATCTTTACTCATTCACAACAAGAACTTTCAGAAAGGTCCCTTTCTTTGTTCAGGTCAATGGAGTCGAACATTCTCTCAACACTGTCAGCGCGGTCCGTCTTGACAACGGGAGAGGGAGAGCCAGAGCGAGGACGAGTACCATTGGTCACTTCGGCATAGCTGAGCAACCCAGGGCGGTTTGAGAAATGGTTCAAACCATGAGCCACTGGAGCCGGAGAGCAAGGCTTGGACTTGTCAGGAGACACGGATCGTTCAGATGACAACGAGAGGTCGAGATGGTGGAGTCACGGGCGGCTCTCTTGGATCTGATAATGCGGGCGGTGTTGGCAGGCATGTTGATAGTAGTTGTTTGGCTTATTAAAAAAATGTGGTATTCGTGCTTATTTGTGTAGAGACAGGGAGTGTTAATAGCTAACAACTACTATCTTTATTAAGACTGAAGGAGAAGAACTATTAAATTGTAGAGGGAATCCTGGTATACATAATCTGACTCTTAACCACAGAGTCTGACGTGTCCTTTAGCTGAGGTAGAATGCAATAAATAAATATACAATGAATGACCAAACACGACAGGTCCGTTGTTGAATCCAAATTCTTTTTGTCTCTAAACATTTTTGAAGAATATAGGTTCGAGTTCAACCATACTTGGCCGGCGAGTTGAATCCCTGAAGATTCTAAGGTCACAACTTCATCACACCTAAAGATTTTTGGTCTTTTTATGGCAATTTCTGACTTCCAAAAAAATTATAAAAATTGTAAAGGCATTCATTGGTCAAAATAAAAATGAGATCGTAAATACAATTAAAGAATAGAGTCACCGAAGAGATTAAAGTTTTGTGCTATCGCAAAATAAAATGATCCAATAAAACTTAAGAAAAGTTTATTGATAATAAGTCCGAAGCAAAGTAAGAGCGATCAAGCCTTTGGAGCA